>JAGFPH010003092.1:28629-62807 GCA_018207615.1 Philaenus spumarius | reverse complement strand
CAAACTGAATTTAAATTATTTGAATTAGTTAATTTACATGAATGTTTACCCAGATTTTAATGAAACATTCATATCTACTATTGTTTTATGTGTGTATTCTACTTTCAAATTTAAATTTAGAAATATTAATAAGCCTATAATTACTTAACTTTCAATAAGTACAAACAAAAATCGTAGCAATTAATTTAAAAAAAATGTAATCATGTGTTATTGTTCATCTAAATTGTTTCTTTGAGTTTAATTTACTTTAGACTTCTTCTGACAACTTTACTTTAGAAATTATCAAAAATTAACTAATTTGAAAATATGGGTGAAAAGAGCATTCAACCAGCAAGAAATTTCTGAATGTTGCGAGTTAAAATTTCAGAACTAGTATATCCAATCAATATTTTAGTGTAAACTATATTTTTTTTTTTAACTATCTACAGTAAAGTTCAACGAAGCGACGCAAAACTCTGATTAGGTTGGGAATACAAATATTAATAAAGTTGTTAGCTAAACTCTCCCGTCATTTTTACAAATAAAAACAAAAAGTTGTTTACCTCACATTTGTACACATTAATCACATAAGCTTTTTCACTTAAGGGTCGGCTCTAGTAAAACAGAAAGCAACCTGCGACTCATTATAGCGGCGGTAGGTTACGCGGACATTGCTCAGCCTAAATAAATTTAAAACCAGCAATTATTCAAATAGCGTTTTTTAAAAAAATAACAAACTCTTGGGGACAAAATTCTTTATCAGAATGGCTTGGTAACTTTTCGCTATAATTAATAGTTACAACGTAAAAAATATTTAAAATCACCCTATAGCGGCGGTAGGTTACACGGACATTGCTCAGCCTAAATCCATTTAAAACCCGCAATTGTTAAAATAGCGTTTTAAAAAAAATAACAAAATCTTGGGGACGAAATTCTTCAGGCGAATGTCTTGGTAGTTTTTCGTTATAATTAATAGTGACAAAATAAGAAAATATTAAAAATCATGGTTTTAAATTGTTAATAAATATTAAACAAAATATTTTTCTTAATTTTTAAAAAGCCATTTGCATGCATATTGGCCATAGCTTTAAAATGACATATCGTTTATAACTTTCCGATCAAAAATAAAGGTAAAATTTGGATTTTAATTTAACATTGGTTTTAGGAGTGTCAACCAACATGGCCGACAGCTAGAGCCGACCCTTAACTGATTTTACAGAAAACTTAACGTTTCTGTTATATATAAGCAATGTAAAATTTATGTTTAGCTACATAAATATTATTTTTTCTTTTCTTAATTCAAATATAGACACAAGAAATACATATTTTTACTGTATGTTAGTTTCCGTAATTCTAATTTCACACATATAAAATAAAAAACATTGCTTCAACTATATTGTCATATAAAAGTGTATCAATTAACATAATGTATTTGGTTGCTATTAAAATGCAAAAAGGTAAAAAGGTTCAAAAGGTAAGAGAATTATTTATAACATAGTAAATGCACAATATTGTATCAATACATAAATAATTTATATTCATATTTTTTTAAATATTTTTTGTTTTTATTAGAATATCTATGATTTGTAAATACGTTTCTAAAAACCTGTTTTAAAATGGGATATAATTTGCAACAACTATGTAATTTTGTACTATTTCGGGTTTCTGAGATATTATTATCAGTGGTCAAAAATATGTTTGTATATATATATTTTATAAATAATGTGTTAGTAATTAAATACATTGTTTTCCAAAACCCATACATAAGAGAGAATCTAACATTGAAGAGGATCATACATATTGATTTATATATGCGTAAGTTTATTGCTTTCTGGTGTGTGTATAGTTTTAGCAATTTTGTTCAATAGTTTGCAGATATATATTAAATTTGCAAACGATTGTTCTGACAAAACACCTAATAAATCAGAGCAAATAAACAAAATTAATAATGTACTTAATGTGATTTTCCAGAATTCGTAAATAGGTACATTTTTAAAAAGGAGAAATATTCTGTTTGACTTTCGGAAATTATTCTGGTTACATATAGGTCTATCATTATAAAAACTCAGATCTATTACGGAATTTAATACCAACCATGATATATGTATAAATCCATGTTTATGAAAGTGTTTATGATTAGAGGAAATATATCTGAATATGCACGGCTAAAAATCATATGTCTGACTTTGGTTTGTTTCAAGGTTAAGAGATTTAATAGGTAAAAGCACTTACTACCTGAGAAGGAAAAAACATGATGAACATATAAAGCGAAACTCAAGTTTTGGTTTGGGAGAAATATTGTTTCTCACTTTTCGCTGTTCCAGCAAGTTTTTTGAGATTTTAGTAGCATAACATATAGTCGTTCAAAATCCTTACCATTAAATTTTTACTCATTTTGATTCTTTAGATTTCGTGATTATGTAGTTCATGAAATAAGATGCCAATGGATCAGGTTATATAGCATGAACATCCTTCCCAGTTTGAACCTATCTGAATGTTTCAAATGGTTAGAGAGTCTTTAGCCTTAAGTATTATTCATAGAAATACTTACATACCTGAGTACGTTAAAGCTATGATAAATGTATATGAAAATTTGTCAGTTCTTGGTGTTTTAAATTGTTATCAATCATGTATTTAAATTTTTTTAAATGTTATTTTATTTTTTTGTGGGGTATAGGGATTTCGATGGTTAGGCAAATATAAATTGAAGCATTTAACAGCATATTATTTAACACCATCTAAATAACTTCAGATATTTTCACTTTGTGGTTAACTAGCTTTTGTGATTAGTGGGTTCCCTTTCTTAGAAAAAAATAAAAAATGTTACTGTACCATCATTTTAAAAGTGTTTAAAACATCATTGGCCTAATACGAAATATCGTAAAAGTTTTAAACTATGGAGTATATAAATGCCTAATAATGTAAACCTTTAAACTGATAATAAGAATGCTTAAAATAAATAATACGTCAGCAAAGTGTAAAATGTTCACTGTTAAAATAATAATTAGTACAATATTAATAATATTTAGTTTGAAAATATTACCTCGCAGATTATTTGTAATTGTTGCAAGTAAAGAGTCCTTTTATAAAAGTTTTATCCAAAGAATTTATTAAAATATTATACTGATTTGAATATCATCACCATACCCTTAGAATAATATGACATCTGATAGATGTAATATAAACATAATTTACAAATTAAATTTAATACAAATGTCGTACATAATTGTATAAAGGGAATAAATACAAAATAATTCAGGAGACGTATAATAAGTCAATTATTATGGTTACCATTTGCTTTTGCTAGTCTTGTAAAAATCATATTCAATATGAAAAGAAACAAAATTTAATGCACATATCAAAAATGAATATTTTATTCAAATACTATGTGAGTTGGTAGCTAGGATACATTAAGCAGTAAAAATATATGAATTAATAATATATTCTCGATACATGGTACTTCATTGTTAAATATTTACTTCGCTATTCTTCAATTCTGACAATATAAACCGTATATTTTCAACCATTGTTAATATTTAAGTTACATGTTTTTTCATTTTATGGTATGAAAACAGAAGAAATGAACACATAAAATCTGAATATTTTATTCAAATATAATATGGGTTGAAGACAAGGATATATTAAGCTGTAGAATTATATGAAATAATAAAATATTTACGATATTTGGTACATCAATGTTAAAATGTTTCCTTCACTATTCTTCAATTCTGAAAATATAACCGTATACTTAAAGTGATTGTTAATATTAAAGTTATATGTTTCTCATTTTATGGAATAAAATGGATTGTAAGTATATATAAAATATACATACATATTTTATATTTTGCATACTTAAAATACGCTTAAGAAATTGTAGACATATATGGAATCAAAGTAACTACTGGAAGCAACTCACGATCAAGTTTCACTATTGACTAAAGCCTAAAGCATTTTCTACCGTACAAAACTGACGTTAGAGCTGGTTTATCAAAATTGAATCAAACTTCTTGAAAGTGGAAACTAACTTACTGATACAAGTAATGGTTCTGCGTAAATCGAAATTAAATATACTTGTAGTACTTTCTCGTGACATTATTAATAAAGAAAGAAGAAACATTTGAATTAATCACATTGTTAATCCCTAACTTAAAGTTTTAAGGTGTATATATGAATAAACTTGTATATTTTATATTTTTTTAAGATTTATAGAATTTGTAAATGAATAATTAATTGTATTATTATGTTAGCTTTACCCTGGTTTGCAATTAAAGCAGTTAATACGTTAACTTTGTATTTCTTTTTGTTAAATCTCTTTGTACGAACTTAACTATTTAATTACATTAGACACTTTCAGATCTATAAAACCTGAACAGATGAATAAATTTTATTGATTAATTGAATAAGTAAATGAAAATGTTTGTATTACGTTCCCTTTACGCTGGTTTAAAACAACAGCAAAGTCGTCCTCTGGATGCTAACTAAATTTCGTTAAATTTCTCGCTTTTATTTATTAATTGTTGACCTCTTTCACTCTTTTGTAGAACTCTTTACATTCTAATTCCTGTTATTTTAGGTCGATGTGGAATGCGAGCCATGCACAGAACTACCATATTTAATGTAATTTGAAGAAACTATTTTGAAAGTAAATAAACCGCTTCACAAATTCCGTTTTCCCAATTCACCCACACTGGCAAATCATACAACGTTTGAGAATTTATGTTTAATGCATGAACACTAATCTTAGTTCTAAATTCATCTAATGTTTGGAATCAAAACATTTTACATATTGTTTTTACAGTCTGCAAAGTGGGAGACAAAGCCTAATCTAAATTATACTTCTGCCATGTACTTAAACACGGTTAAAATTTTATCTCAATTTCTTATTTATTTTATATTAAGAGTCAGTATCCCAAATATTCACAATTATGAGCCCTTCAGCTTTCCTTACTGTTATATTTAGACATGTTCGACTTATTAAATTTAAAACTCTTCATAACAAATCATTTAATATAACCTCTAATAGTTTCAGGGCATTCGGTTTGCAAACCACAACGAAGTATTATCTTGTTCCCTTCGTCTACTTCGCTCATAATCACGTCTTATCTTAATTTGTAATGCATTTATCATATCTTGGATTTCTTCTTCCATGTGATTTTTTATTAGTTGTAAAATTAACTTTTTATTATAGTTTATATAAATACCGACACATTCAATAACGTTGTTTGTTGGTTGTTTGTTTTAGGTGATAAACTTCATTCTTATTACAGTCTTTTACGGTTTTGCCAAAATTGTTATGGAATTGCAAGTAATTCAACGTACTGTTTACGCAATACTTTAATAGTATATGTATATTACAACGCAAGATAAATATTTTCTTTTAATCAAATTATAAGTGTTGGTATGAGTTCCAATTTTTAATTTAACTATGCTTGATATTGTAACGGGATTTGTCGGTATAGGATAAAGTAGGAAATTGTAGAATCTCTGATAGATGACACGCCAGAGTTAGTAAATCTTCTTACAAAATCATTTCACTGTTCTATTTACTGGAATAATTGTAATGATACAATCAACTTACAATCATACAATTACTGGAGTATTGTTTCATATTTAAATTTATCTCGTAATGATCACCTACATGCTCTTTTTAACATTCAGTAAACATTGCTTTTTTCTTCAAAAAAATTTGTTTAATTTTGCTTGATATTATGGAATTTTTTCTTTCATTGCTTGGTCCTTATGTTAAATTTACATGTGCTAGACTTTTTATTATTTCAACATAACTATTATTATTTGTTTGCTGATTTTCTTTGAGGAAGTGAAAGATACACATTAACAACTAATTTATCTTGATGTGGATTAAAGCCAAAATACAAAAACTTAATCAGATACTTTTAATGAACACATATTTTAATAATAACACAAAATGTTTAAACATCTAAAAATTATGTGTTAATGACATCAAAAACTAATTAGAAGTAGGCCTTATTATGCACTTTTAAAATCAAAATACCTCATAAACCTTTTTTGTCTTACACAATTATTAAATCATTAAATGTTCAATTTTGTTCAATCAATATAAACAATTTTTAAATTTGTTTTTATTGGCAAATATTTTTAAAAAGAAATATGGATTCATTAATATCTATTCCTTAATTTTTGTCGATAGTATATTAAGACTAGCTAAATATAACTTACAAATGCTTACATATGAGTCAAATCAAATATTAAGTATCAAGTATAGTTGTTCAAATTATTGGTATTATATATAGTTGTATGAAAATATATAAATAAATACACTTCCAGAATGGCACTTTTTCATTCACAATTTTCCCAAAATACATTTAACTTAATGGAATTATTTTACATTCACGTTTACTCAGATGTTCATAAAATATCATCATCGACTGTTGTTTGATGTGTATTATTCTACAATAAAATATAAATTTAAAACGAAAATTATTTAAAAATGATTACTTAAAAAAAGAAAGAAAAAAGGACATTTACTGTAGCTTTAAACCAAAGAGATAATATAAATTGCATTTAAATCAAGATGTTAATTCTAGGAAATGAGTCAGAATTGAAAAAAAGGGTATTTTTTTAAATAATGTTTTATTTTATTTTTATTATTTTATCAGTACAAATGTAGACAAAGTTTCAATGGAAAATATAGGATGATTTTAGTTTCAAGCAGAGCTATTACATTTTAGTATCAAAATGTTATGCGTGCAGTATGATGACCTGAGCTCAAAATTTGTTAAAGGCGAATATTTTCAAATGTTGACTAGTTTAACCTTGACTAGATATAAGAGTAGGCTAGTGGTTGTTAAACAAAATTACTAAAACCAGTATTTTATTGTTTTCTGGAGATACAAGTCCTGTTATACACTCAGCATTTAGAATAATTACAAATAGAGGTCACACACGTTACATTTTACACAAATTTCACTTTATCAAATTTGAATCTGAAAAAAAACACGTCTTTCTTCTAAACGGGTTATGATATACTACTGCAAACTTAACCAATAATGTCTGAAAATAATCTTTTATTTTTATAAAATTCATAAGAATTATTGAAAAATCTATAACATATATTATCATATATTGGAAATAATTCAACACTTACAAAATTAACACCTGGGGGATTTAAAATTAAAATTGTTTTTTGTTTGTACTTATCGAAAAAACCGTGACTTCCCTTGTACCGTTACCCTGTATTTCTACATACAATTACTAATCAGGATAAACATGTACATTTATAGAGTTTAGTCACTTATTCACAAACCGTTTATAAACTAGAATGTATTTACTTATTATTGAATGTCCACAACATACAATCAAACCTCTTCAAAATAAGACACTTTTATTTCATATTTACTAAACGTTTTCCTATAACCAAATTGGTCAAGATCAAGATCATTTTATTTGATATGGAATCTTATTAGAATCTGGCTTAGTAGAGAACAGTGATGGGTAACAATGCCACAGAAATTGTATGTTTAATTGAGATATGTTAAAATCAGTATCTTAAGAAGCAACCAATTAGAGCCCAATTGGAAAGCGGTTTTCATAAGTCGAGTTCTGCAATGTTAAGTGTTTAAGTCCAGCTGTTTATGTTAACATTTACATTAAATTTGTAAAACAAAGTACAGTCTTAGAGTCTTGTAATGTATATAAAGTTAGTAAGTTTAGGCAATAAGACAAACTGAAAATAATCTATATTTAAAATCGTTTTTAGTTTAGTTTAGAACAAAGACAGACCAACTGCTATGAATTCATTGACAATTACTCGCTTAATTGAAACAAACAAATCTACGGGCATTTGATAAACTCATTTATATAACGTTTGTATCTCATACATGTATGTTAATACATGTTGATGGTATATATTTCCCTAAAACAAATTATTTGTTATTCGGTTTACATTTTAATAATTAAAACCACACAGGGTGATCAACTCAAGCTGGCCACCATTTTGTTCTCAGAAACTATCATAAATCTTCCTTGTATGTATACGTACATTGCGGTGTTACCGTATTTTTAATCTTCACCATTTTCCCAATATGGTAGCCATTTTTAGTTTTTTTTAAATACAAACACCATATTTATATCGCATTGTTTAGGAGAACATACAATGTTATGCGACGTTTTTTCTTTGGTATTTTTCTTTAAAAGCAGTAGCTACGGAGCTACGGGATGTCATGTGTAAAAACAATACCAATTATTTTAAATTGAAATTAACGTTATGTATTTTGTAACAGCTGTAATATAATGTATTTACTAATAAACTATTTGCATTGTTGGAAAACTACTTTAATTTAAGACTGCATCAGGAACATTTCTGTTCCGTCATCATTCAGTAGTACTTTAAAATGTTCAATACATTACAATAATTTCCATTAAAAATAATTCCTATAGCGCACATATTTTGGTTTTAAACACATTAGCTCTTAGTTGCCGTAACTGCGTTTAAAGAAAAAATACAAAAGAACAAATTGACATAAAATAATAATTTCTACCAAAAAGTGCAATACAAATATGGTGTTTGGATTTTTTAAATAATGATGGCGGCCATATTTGGAAAATGTTGAAGATTCAAAATAAGGTAAATTACAACTAATTTTAATGTACTTATGTTATATCAAGGAAATGTTATCAATTTAAAGTTTTCAGAGAATCTGATAGTTTCCGAGATCCCAAAATTGGCCATCTTGAGTTGATCACTTGTATATTATATGTATAGCAACTATTATAATGAATCCAAACTTATATACCTTAAATTAAAGAAAACTTACTTTCATTTCAAGAATATTGGTACCAAATTATACATGTGCAAGTTTTATTACTTAATACTGATAAGGTAACGAGGGAGGTTTAGTTGAAGAGAAGAAGAGATACAAGTTTAACCAGGCTTTATCTTACAAATGCTTTTACTGTAAACGCCTTAACGACCATAGTTACAAGGTTGCGACCGCAACCTCATCTACGGTGAAATGGCTACTTAAATATTTTCAGTAAATTTATATTTAAGAAGGTGTAAATTGTTTTATAGCTACTATTTTGATTATGTTACATATATACTAATTCATAATATATCTGATATGCCAAGTATAGTTTTTACAGATGGCAGCTTAAATTTAAATACAAATTATTTAGTAAAAAAAACTAATTGTAATTATTTTAAAGGTAGTTATCTCATTTCACCACTTAATATCAAGTAACTTAAATGCGAATAAATGTTTTTTGTTATTTTATTAAACCAATATTATTTCCTTCTTCAATATCAGTTATTATTAAATAGAATGCAAATAAAACAATAAAAATACAAACATAAATATTACATTCTTAGTTACATGTGTTTGAAATGTGATGAATTTACCAAACTTTACTTTATTACACATAAATTGAAATTGCACTACAACTTCAATACAACTTAAAATCGACTGTACTTATATTTTTATATTCATTTAAAATATATTTGTCCAGAATTTTCACTACAAATTATTAATATTGTGGTTTTAAATACATAGTATATTTTACTTCGATATACTACACTCATATATAAATTTTAATAATACTAAATAATACTATATAAAATAACTAAAATGTTATTTAATTTTAAAATGTTAGTTTTGATTTGGTATGTAGATAAATTATTGATTTTGTTGTTTGGACAGTCATATTATAGAAGTTAAATAAATTATTTTATTTTATTATTGTAATGGTATCAGGATGTACTACTAATTGAAAGTTTTCTTCTTTTTTGTACCTGTTTAACAAAGTTTTGTTTTAATATGATTTGCAATATTTATTATATATTTTTTTTTATATGTATAAAGTATAAATACTACTTTAAATTTAATAAAAGTACTTTTATTGTATAATACTATGTAAATTATATTACATAACAACAATTACTTATTGATGTCAATATTATAGGAAGATATTTTTAAGGATTTGTTTTAAACTTAAGCAATTAACACAATTCGAAATATAACAAAAAAATACAACGATTTAAGGAAATTGTTGGTTTCTCAATTGTGTATTATATACAGTACACTGAATTAATAAAATTAATTTTAACGTTAAAATAAAAAAAAAACGATTTACTATATATATCTGGAAAAATATATACTTCTAATGTACTAAATATGTTACTAGACAATATTAACCCAATCTCCATAATTTATTAACATAATATAAAAAAATTTCCAGTAACATTTAAACCGCATAGGCACATTTCTGGTGAATAACACAACATATTTCATTTGGTCTTTCGATAATGGCGCAAACTGTTTCGCATGCTATTTGTTCCATACTTGTAGTTGCTGAGAAATAATAAGGTGTTGACTTAGAAGAATGTGGAAAACAGCGCATTCGGTAAAAATCTATCTGACTAGAAATATTTAATCGAGATAAATTCAGTTGGTATGGACTTGATGCAACACAGCAACATCTTGTTATAAATAAGCGCAAATGGGATTTGCAGTATTAATTCAAAATGGTTATACAACTGCGAAATCGTTTGGGTGAAGTCTGAAGTCAATATTTATTTATCAAAGAAGTAAGAAACAATAATTATTCCAGATGTATTTATAGCAAACACTAAATTCACTTCTAAAATACACAAACATTTCCCCAAAAAACAAATGTATTTTAGTGGCCCTCAAAAAAGTAAAGTCGGTTGACATGTCCGCAGTGGGAATCTTGGTGCATCACTAAATATCAATCAATTCAAAATGTCTTCTAGATATTGTCATTTCAGCAAAAATCTGGCAGAGATTTACAATATTACTTTTTGTGACGTTGTTAAAGCTTTGGCTTATAGTTTAATCCCAGTGTAACGTTTAAATATACGCCATTCTCATTAAACAACACATTCCTACAATGTTTGATTTAAAAGGAATCTACCTTCAAGATGTTCTACTGATAAATGAAACTCACACTATTTTAAATGTGATAATGTGACAAACAAATTGCACTTGAAACATTTTACATAGTAAAGTTGACGAAACCATATACTTCCATTAAATCCTGCTACAACTATTTAATTTCACTATGTTAATAGATCGGCTCTTTTGTAACCTCACCTATGATAATGATATTTTGTATTATGTGAGATCAACAAAATAAGAGAATAGGTTTTTTTTATTACAAATCATTTTCGTAAATTTAATTTTTTTTTTAAATTTTCTAAGATGAAGGAGTAAAAATAAAATTTACGAAATCGATTTGGGAGCACTTTGAAATAAACATTTTTTGTCTCTAGAAATTTTTGCTAAAAATTCTTCCTTTTCGGGATATTAGCAACTTTATGTCAATTTATTTCAACACGTTTAGGGCCGCCATTTTGGTTAGAGTGGACCTTTCGAAGTCCGGTTTGCGGCAATGTGTTCTACCAACTAAGACCTTTAATTTGATACCAAACTCGACCTATGCTGCTATTTAAGAATTTTGTCTGACTCCTCGTGGGCCGTCCCCCTTAAGGGATTAAAAAGTGATAATACCTTAAAAGAGTAGACATTTATGGATATTATTGATATACCAAGTCTCATTACTTTATCTATAATGGTAAAAAATATATTACACCGTTCCGGGACTTTTCAATCACACTGTATAAGTCCTGAAAGAAAATGCGAAAATGTTGTTGGTTTATTAAACATTTTATGTTGACTAACACATTACCACCATTGTATAATAGTAATTTATTTCCAAGCAAATAATTGTATTTGTAAGTATGAAAATATTAACACCAGGTTCGTAAAATAAGGTTGAAAAAAAATTTTGTATAAGGCTGTTTATATTGATGTTGCAAATGTTTATTGTTTTGTTTAGCTAGTGGTAATAGTTTAAAAATAAATGCGTTCCAAACTCTTTAGTAAACTATTGACTTCTGTTTCTTTAAAACAGTGGACAACGTAATAAAACAATTATTTTAATAAAACAAACCTTTAAGGCATGCAAATAAATAACACGTGTTTTAATGGCTGAAATATAAGACTTTATTGCTCTACGTATTTGTTATAAGAGCTTTAACATAATAAAATATTATTTGTATTTTTGCTTTCAGGTAATGTAAATGAGAAAACCCTGAGGATACGCCTCAATATAAGGTATTAAAAATCATTACAAACAGATACATAAAACTTATTAAATGCTAATGTATAATATGCAAATAAGAACTTATAAATTATTGTATGCACTAGTAAACCCCCGTGAAAAATCGCAAGCTGATTAATTAGATTCACATTAGAAATACACAATTTAAAAAACAAACTATTTACAAAAAACATCATAGCCTAGTTAAATAGGCCTATATAAACATAACCTCAAACTATAATTTACACTGGGTTTGTTTAAGTATTACAGATGATGGGTGAAATCAGCTGTTAAACGAATACATACATGTAGATAGGCCTATTTCTTCTTTAAATTTGTATAAAAATATATTGATGATTGGTTGTATTTATATATAGTTTATAACCTCAAAGCAAATATTATAACGTATTTTATAGTATTCATTAGTTCTAAAACTCATATTTAAAAAAAATTAACTTCACCAGAAATTATAACGATTGAAGTTGTAAACATAACCCCAAACTATAATCTAAACTGGGTTGACAGATGATGGGTGAAATCAGCTGTTATATTATATGTTACTAACGTACGTACGTACGTACGTACCTCGTACACTCGCTTTTATAGGGGTTGATGTTTTAATTACAATATCTGTTTTTGTATAACAGATCTGTTTTTCTGTCTATCTTATAATATGTAGCAAAGTGTGAAAATTAATACTTGACTTTTTGTCTCGCATACCAATTTATTTAAAAGTTATTTTACAATTACAACACATATCTTTAACATGTGTTAGATATAATTACACCACCTTATATAAACTGTATAAGAGAATACACTGTTAAGTCATAGAAGCAACTAGGTTAAATAAATCTTTTATAGTAAAAGTAATGCAATTTTAACCATGTTATTAAAATAAATAATCTAATACATTGTCTACAGAAAACATATAGATACTAGATCAATATGTTAAAACCAAAAACCAATTTAGTCAATTAAATTTAATGTATGGTTGTAATTAATTGTCTAATAAACAAACTGTATAAGATATTAGGTATGTTACTATCTTGTATATTGACAAAAACAATTCAATACATTTAATATCTTCGTGAGTTTTCAAACGTAAATAAATGTTTTCTCCCCGAAATATAAAGATGCAATATCACAGGATTGTTATATTTGTTTGGATTGTATCACATTGAGATTGATGCTCACAATAAAACAGCAATGAGAAGCAAGAGCCGAAGATTGTATTTCTAGAAGAAAGGGAGAGCTCGATTTATATTTTTAGTTCTTTCAAAAACAATGAATTATTGCAAGAACATCGATACATTTTGCCCATGTACAATTCCATTTACGATTTTAACCAATATAAAAAATATTAAAGGAAATCAATAAATTTTCTCTGAAACGGATAAGTTTCATCAGCATATTTTTTTAAAATTTTTGCATTATTTCCGACTGAATTTTTGTCTATTTATTAATTATAAGAAGTGCTAGAAATAGTACTTCTATAGTGCATTAACTTTAAAACTAAGTAAACAAGAATATTGAATTGATAGTTAATTAAGCATTTAAATATACACACTTAATAGTTGGCTGTGCATTTTATATAATATTTCAGAACTTATTGTAAAACAAGTGTAAATTAATCATTCAAATTCAATATGATATTTGAGTTTTAACGTTGTTACATAATTTATCAATAAAAGAGAACCTCATTTAATCTTAATGTGTTTTTGGTATGTATCTATTTACACCTGCAATATATATATTTAACTTGAAGAATACGTTGAATAACATACAGATAAATATTGACACACCAATACTAATAATGCAGAAATAATCTATGGATTAATTAATTACTACTAAATACTATATATGTATAAATATATATTATTTCCAAACTTTTAGTAAATAAAATTATATATTTATTACCGTACTAAAACACTAACGATTTGGGAAACATGTTTAACAGCAATTTGTATATATGAAAAACTCTTAAATATACCATTTCAATAACTATTGAAACTGTTTTATATAATATAAATCATAGATGAAATATAGTATATAGCATTTTTACTTTTCATTGCTTACGATATATTAATGTAAATCTTTATAGTCATTATTATACAATAATTCATATTGCAAAAACAAATAAAATCCTTTAATATCGATACTGAAATTATCTAGGGCAACACTGTTATTTCATAATTCTTAATGTATTTAGGTTTTGTACTTTAAACTTTTAAAAAGTTTTGTCAAAAATATAAATATACCACTCTTACATTCTGAAAATAACCTTAGTTCAATACTTTATATTATTAAAACATAATAAATATATGTCTTCTGGCTAATTTGTATCTGTTATTAAGTTGACAAAATAACACGTAGTCATTTATTGTACATGCTGCACTCTGTCCTTTACTTATACGTTATTTATTCGAGCCGTACTGCTCTCCCCTTTTTGTTACATAACTTGCTATACAAAATCAAAAACAACCTCTTTATTCATCCTCTGAAGAGTTTACAATGCCAACCCAAACTATTTAAAACTGTTTTTATTTTTACGGTTTCTACCTTCGGCACATTACTACTTTAGGTGAGGAAACAGAGTGGCTGAGAGGTAAAAGTTACTTCTCTAGTCACCAACTGTGGGAACCTCTTACATAATGGGGAAGGACCGAAAGTAGCTATTGCCGTTCAGTTAGCTTGTGATGTGTGCTACTTCCTGTCTTATTAACATAGTTTACAACCTTCAGAAAGTAAAAGCATTCCTACTATTTGGTTAGGTATGTCTTAATGCGATTTTACTTTTGATTTTGTTTAATATCAAGGATCCACAACTAAAAATACTAAAATAATCAGTGAATAAAAAAATGCTCTTTTGAAAAAAGAAATCAAGCTCTAACGAGGAAATTTAAACATCAAATACCCAATAAATACTGCTTGAAATATAATTTGTATAGTTATGTTAGCCAAAAATTACTGAAATATATTGTAAGAAATCCTAAGGAGACAACCAAAAACAATATATTTGTTGATTAACTAAACTATGTTTATTGAGATAAATAGATAAACATTAATATATAATAGAACAAGAATAAAAATAAACACTAAATAACCTATACCTAAATACAATTTAAAAGAAAATTATATTAAATTTAAAAAATCTGATGTTGAAATTGTTTTTAAATCTACTACATTTCGCAGTTTCTCTATTTTTCCGGTAAAAATAACGTAGTTAATTCTATTGAAAATAATGAATCACGTTATTACAAAACAAAATATGAATGTAAACATATGTTTTTTAAATACATTTTAGGATAGTATTACTGCTTACTATATTAGGAGTATATATAGCTATTGCTATTATCATTTATAATCACGCTACACTGCTTTCCACGAATTACCATTAAAAATGTATCTCTTGCTATGTTCTTTAACCCTGTACAAACGCAATATTTTGCATCGTAATATTACTACTTGGTAATATTTAAAAATTTGGATGTAATATGCTTAATCGATAACCAATAAGATGTAACTATTTTCAAATACAATGTTTATTATATCTACTATATTGCACCGAAAATTCAGATTAATAATAATTATTTATTTGTTTAAATAGTGAAACTAAATAATGTTGTATTTGTTTTACTGTACTTGTATAAATTTGCTTCTTTTATTTTAATAAAAGTACCTGGAGACCGAGCTAAAGCTCGATTATAAGCAGGGCTATGATTTCAATAATAAATATTGGATTATTGAGTTTTGAGGTTAGGCCTATAACATTAAACAACTAAATAAAGGGTATATACAACATTAGGCTTACCTGTAATAAAAATACAGTTTAAAGGATTAACCACAATCTCAACGCTATGCCTCAGAAATAAGTCAGGCCTAAATTAAAGTATTATTTCAATATCGATTTATTCCTAGGGCCTAGTTCGCTCACGTCAATAACTACTATTATTGCAAATTTCCGTGAACATCGTTTAGGTTAGGCCTATAACATTAAACAACTTAATAAAGGGTATGTTTATTATGTATTCGTTGCCATGGTAACTATAAATAGATACAACATTAGGCTTACCTCTAATAAAATATACAGTTTAAAAGAAAGCAGATGATTATTGTAATGGCATTGAAAACATTTGCTTCAGCTGTGCTTTGTATTGTTTAAAATGGACAAATTTCACTTTTTAATTCAATAAAAAGACGTAGAAAACGAATTTTCCCAGACTGGTGACCATTTCCAATCGATTTCTCGTGGCCAAAAGCCTAATATAAAATCAAAAAATCAAAAATCCTTAGACGGAGATTCCAGATCCATTTAGCAGACAAACAATTATCTCTCGCTTTAGAAGATAAGATAAAATTATCCTGAACATTGTTTTATACAATTTGCTACCATTTTATTATTGACGAACTAAAGTTATTATAAAATACAATTAAAATATAAAACTAAAAATTTTTCTTTTATATATAGAAATAAAACACATATTATAATAAAATGAGAGAAGATACAAACTCTAATAGTTGCGTACCGGTACTGAAAATAATTGTACTATTTTTCTGAAAACCAACATTATTTTAATACCACCATCAACACTTAAACTCAAAGTAGCGTACAATGAGTAAGTAACAATTAATAACAATATACAATGCACATATTGATCATGTAGTGGAAGGTACTGCTCTCAAAAACAGAACCACTGCAAGCCATAGGCCTACATGAAAAACATATTTTATGAGAAAATTATCACAAAAGTAAAAACTGCATTAGTTTTCATTAGAATTAAACATCTAATAAAAAATTTTTGCTATTATTTTTTCATGTTAGCTGGAAATATAAGGGTTTTATATAATTTTTTCTGAAATATAACTGAATAAACTGTTATTTATTATATTACTTTAAATATTATTTTTAATTACAAACTACAAACTTTAACAAAAAAACTAAAACAAATATTTTAAGATTCATTTTATTTTGGTATCAAGTCAACGTACAAAAAAGTAAGTAAACTTTAAAACAAATAGTTCAGATAATCTCTAACAATGTCCATTAAAAAGACAAACCATATGACTATAATGTTTAATATTTTCTTTCTCACTTTCAACCGAAAAGTTTAATTTATTTTTGGTTAGTATTCATTAATGTAATATGTGTTTTTTAGGATACTTAATCCATAAACCGTATTTTGTACCCATAATATTTGAAAATGCATGCTAAAGTAGATGTTATAATTCAAAGATACTTTTGTTAGACAGACTTAACGATTTATCACAGTAGAATGTCAGACTCTATTCCGTTAAATAAGGGTGCGGAATAAGTCGGGAGAGAAGATTGATCAACGCCAACGCCAGTATTTTATGTGACAGGATAGCTAAAATTACTCTGCCATGAAACCTTGCAATTCACTTAAAACTTGATCAGTCTTACCTAGTGTTTAGTTCTAATTACCTGAAGTATGATATTGTTTAGTGTAACTCTAATTTGTAAAACTCGTTTTAGTTTAATTGTGTTTAAGATTAAAAAATAAACATTTAAAAGTGTTGACTACATTATCTAATAAATTAATTCAAAACTGTACACTCATTTTTTGGAAATTCATTGTGGGACAGTTTTAAATGGATTTTCTGATAACAAACAAACCTTCAAAACTATTTACTTAAAATAATTCAAATAATGTAATATTCACACGACTTATAGGTTTGATTATGTTTAGTCTATACAAATAATATCAATAAGAGGTAAGGAGGTTAATATGAAACGGGAAAAAGAATTTAGCATATTTTTTTACTATTGATTATTATTTTTCAGAATATGCTGAATAACGTTATGTTGTTGGATTTATTTGAGCTAAATTATAAATTGGGGTAAACAATTTGTGTAACCCCCCCCCCACTAAATTCTGGCTTTATGGGTCTAACTTTATCTAACATAATTGTGGCATACAGTTGTATTCCCAATCGATAAATGAACATTTCTACAACGATATACTGTATATAATATATATATAAACAATTCAGTTATCTATTTAGTTTGAACTAGCAAGAGGTTTACAAAAAAATGAGGGACACATAAATAAAGCATCCATATTGCCTACAACGCCACTTCTTCTATCATTGTTAAATATACAAACAAAATTACTGTAAAAATATAAATGTATTCTATTAAATTTGTTCAGTAATACTTTTTTATAAAAAAATACTTCTATTTGCTACCGCTTTCTTTTATATCAATAAGTTTTAGACTTTCCACATCTTTATACATAAACTATATTTAGGCTAAGCATAAACCTAAAAACAATCCCATTTTTGAACAAGTGCTCATATCTTGTTGAACAATTTACTGTTATTGCCTATACATTCATAATCTACTGTCATAAATGTCATAAATGTATGCAAACAGTAAAAACAATCATTAAATCATAACAATTTTTACTTTTTCTCCGTTTTTCGAACCTTAGGATTTTTTACTTTGATGAAAATTTTGCCTAATAAAGTTATTGCTGCCAAATTTTGCTTGATGTATTATAACATAGTTTACTAGTGCGCTACATGAGAATTTCTCAAAGTTCTTCTTCTATTATGCTAAAACAAAAATATTTGATGAAAATTTGAATTGATAAATAACAATAGGCCAGTCGGTAAAGGTTAATTTAGACCAAAAGTACCAGTAATTTGCAATACGGCTGAATTTTTTTTTTATAAGTACATTAAAGTATGTAGATTAACATAAAAAAAAGTTTACCAGTCTATCGATTTCCCAAAGTCGAAAAAAAATTCGATTATCATTTTTTTTTTCGATTATCCTTAATATTTCGAGCTAAGATGAAGATAGAGAAAAATAAAAAATACCACCGTGTAGGGGAGGTATTTTTCAACAAAAAAGGTCATATTATGTATTTATTTCGTCCGAGCAATGGTTTGTCTGGAAAAAATTCGATAATGCAGGTATGTATTTTGCAGCAGGGGAAATCACTAAACGGGGACATCTTATTCATATATGAAGCTTTAGCTCATTCTAAATTGGCCAAATTTTAATATATCGAATTGAAACTTGACATAGGAGTTAAAATATATATTTTAAACATTTATCCTGAGTCTCAGCTTGTTATCTTGAAAATTACCCGATCTAGGAGTCGATTTCTATTATCGATTTTACTAGTACCGGACTCACGAACTAATTTCAATCTATTCCAGTTTCGTCAATTTTTGGAATATCAACATCAAATTTGTTTTACAAATTGAGAACACCAGTATAAATATGCTTAGTAAGTATGAACGATTTTTTTCTTGTTATTTTTAAAAACGAGGCGCTTGAAAATAGTCTTCTGTTTTACCTATCTCGTTTTAACTATAACACTTTTATAATCAACGACTCCATTTTTGACATTTTTGAACATATCGATTTAAAATTTGGTACAGAAGTTACAAACACAATTGTTTTTTGCTATACTAATTTAAAAAACTATATTTAAAAAATTGACTAATCTGCAGCCGATTAACTCAAGCGTTTTGATGAAAAATCTAAAAAGGTAAAACATTATACTTTTTTAAGTTACTTGTGCTTTGAAAAGTAAATAATAAAAAAGGTTTATACTCCTTGATCTTGTTTGAATCTATATATTTAACTTGTACAAAAACTTTCAGGTTGATATTTTGAAAATTTTCTAAACTGGAGCTGTTTAAAATGAATTGTTGGGTCCGGTACTCCTAAAATCGAGAAACCCATTAATAAGTCAAGTGGCTCTAGATCGCGTAATTTTCAAGATAACAAGCTGAGACTCAGCATAAATGTTTAAAATAAATATTTTAACTCCTATGTCAAGTTTCATTTCGATATATTGAAATTCGGCCAATTTAGAATGAGCCAACGCTTCATATATGCATAAGATGTCCCCTTTCAGTGATTTCCCCTGCTGCAAAATACTTACCTGCATTATCGAATTTTTTCCAGACAAACCATTGCTCGGACGAAATAAATACATATGTCCTTTTTTGTTGAAAAATACCTCCCCTACACGGTGGTATTTTTTATTTTCTTCTATCTTGAACCCAGATCGAAATATTAAGGATAATCGAAAAAAAATGATAATCGATTTTTTTTTTCGACTTTGGGAAATTGATAGACTGGTAAACGTTTTTTTATGTTAATCTACATACTGTACTTTAATGTACTTATAAAAAAAAATTCAGTCGTATTGCAAATTACTGGTAGTTGTAACCTATACCGACTGGGCTACAAAGTATTTTTGAAATAACAGAAAAAAATACTTATAAATAAATTATTTTTTTAAAGTCATGTAGCGCACTAGGAAGTCTTAAAAAATGAATTCCCCTATGTCGTTTCATTCTTAAGAAAATCTTCCTATAGTTAACATGGAGTAATATAGGCGTGGCAAGTCCCCTTAAACTGCGTGATTCATAATAAGTAGGCCTACACATTTTACAACTGTTAAACCGTTTAAGATGTTGATATAAATACAATAAAAAAATTTAAAAAAACATGTTTTACACCCTAAATATTAAGAAACTTTAGATAAATGATTTTTATCAAAACATTTATTTGATAACAAAATTTGATATACATTGTTGGCTACTTCCCCAAAACACTCCCTTTTATTTATTAAATACATTTTTTTTTTATTTGTTTGACCTACAATATTAGGTACTAATATTTTGTTTGGTGCCTTCTGTAGTATTGTTGAATATCTAAAGTTAAAATTTTGTTTAGGTATATAATTGTTTCCATAATACTAAATGAACAACTAGATTCAAAGTAATTATTTATCTATATATATAAAAGCGAAATACCACTCACTCACTCACTAGTGAGTGCACTGACTCACTCATCACGATTTCTCAAAAACTACCCAACGGATTGAAATGAAATTTGGTATATAGCTTCCTCTAGGGCCATAAGTGCTCCCTAAGAAAGGGTTTAAAAAAAAATTAAATTTTAGGGGGGTTTTTGGCGGATCAAAGTTATTAAAACATGATTTCTTCAAAACTACAGAACGGATTGGAATGAAATTTTGGTATTTAGCTTCTTCTAGGGCCATATGTGATTACTAAGAAAGGGTTTGAAAAAATTCGAAATTTTAGGGGGGGTTTGGAGGGATCAAAGTTATTAAATCACGATTTCTTCAACTACCGAACGGATTGGAATGCAATTTGGTATGTAGCTTCCGCTAGGGCCATAGTTGCTCGTTAAGAAAGGGTATGCAAAATTACGAAATTTTAGGAGGGGTTTGGGGGATCAAAGTTACTAAAATAATAATTTCAGATCTTTTATTATTATGACAATTAATAGTGCTTTCATTATTTAAGATCTATATATATATAAGCCAAATACCACTCACTGACTGAACACTTAAAAAGAATACAATTACTTTAAAAAGACTGAAAATACCAACCACCACGGGCAACGCCGTACGGGTCAGCTAGTCTACTTATAAAAACAATCTTTCGTAACCTAAATTTATTTTCACTGATGTTTGCAATTTTACTATTTCAAATCATAATAGTTGAAATTTTCATAAAGTTATTACTTTAAACAATTATTATTTTGTTTGAAATATAATATGATTTGAAGTCTATTATCAAAAATGAACCTAAATTGACAATAGAATCTATTTAATACACAACTAATAAAATGCATAATTATGTTTTTAAATTTTATTTCTATTTACACAAACAAAATGATCAACACTGAAATTGTTTATGACTGACATCACATGTTTTTTGTTCAGCAAGGTTCATTGTTTGGCAGAACCAAAACTTTTTACATTTAAAGAAGACACGAAACTTTGCTACTTCCTACTGATATGGCTTCACAAATAAAAACGCAAAAATTAACATTGTCGACGTTTTATAAGTGTTTTTGCCAAAAAGTCATGAAACGGTGCACTTTTTGAGGTAGACTATTCTAAACAAAATTAGTGTATTATCTATATAAATCGTATGCATAACGTTAAGGGCAAAATTGAGTTCAAATATTTATATCAAATTTTCAAAGTCCTCAAATACTTACATCAATAAAATAAATACTTACCAACATTATAAAACAAACTAAACTGATTCGACTTAACTTGTTACAAAAACAATTTCCCGAAGTACATACAAGAAATTCATTCTCACCTTATTTTCTCCTTGTGGCTTCTTCCGGCTAGATCGTCTGGCCTCGACGTACACACCTCTGCCGGTTCCACCCAAAAAAGCCCCGTCTAGAATTTATTTCCCTCTACTAACCATCTTTGTCGCCACTCAGGTTTACTCGTCTAGCTATGTCGTCGGCTTACTACAAGATGCAACTATGCGATTTGGCGTCATTGCGTGTTCACAGTACCAATAAAATTCTACTTCCAATAAACTTACCTAAATATGAATTAATAATATCCCTCATCTCACTTCGTAACAGATGTTTTTTTTTTATTCTAGACAGGTAGAAATTTTAAATACCAATACAAATTTTAAAAACCTTTGATGCATGCAGATATAGTTTGTTTTTTATCACACAGTTACCACGCAGAAGTTTGAATTCTTTCGGGAACTGTGTAAGTAATTTTAATATACAGTAAAACAACTTTAAATTAATATTATGTCATTAGCTTTTATTTACTATCTTTTCTGTTCTTTTTAGAATAAAATGTATTTGAATTAAAAAAGCTTAAACTTAATTTATGTGATTTTTTAAATTTGTACACAAGCCCCTGTTAACTAATTCTTTCCAAACATTTCTAATCCAGTTATATGCTAATTAACATGGAAGAAATGTTTATTGAACATTTACAATATTTGTTAAACATTTTTGAATTATTTATCATTTATTCAAAAACTTAAAACGTAGCTTCATCGATTAGCAAATACATATACATTGCGTTACTGTATTAAATCGTATGTTATTTTAATATTTTATTATTTTACTCATATGTGTTGTTAATAGTTATATTCACAATGGAAGATCGCTTATGATGTGTCAAGGCAGATGAAATTGTGGGGGAAAAAGTCATAGTAGAGGCATTCCGATATAGAGAAAAGAAAAGTATGAAAAACCTCTTTTCTACTACACTTATTAATATGTAGGGCAACTATTAACCTATTAACAAAGTTAAGATTTTTTGACCAAATGATGTAAATAACCACTTTAGACTCTGGTATTTTTCAAAATATTTTCGGTATTGACAATGAACGTAGACATATTGTAATTAAGTTTTTTTTTGGTCCGAGGTTAAGAGACTTGGTAACTATTTTGATTGGAAATTTGTTATAATGTCTATATGTTTTGTTAAATCCTTACATCGTTTTTCGTCTATTTGTTGTTTAGTTTTTTGTTACAGCTATATTTTGTACAAATTTATAAATCACTCATGTTTTTTCTCTAATTTAATGTGTTTAATACATGTTTTTATACTTTCTGTACTATGAATTCATTTTGTATGTTATAATTTTGTATTCTAAAATTGTATCTTATAAAATGTTTGATATTTATAGAATCTGGTCATATAATGAGATGAAAGACTTAGCAAAGATGAAACAATAATACGATGTCTTCGATCGCACAACACAAAACCTTAATAAAATAAAATTTATAATCCCTATCCAGTTAGCTTTGGTCTGGATTTATCACACAATGTCTCTTCATACAAGCTCAAAACTAAAGCGTTAACATTGACCTAAATACTCTTCCTTGTCGATTTGAGGAAAACACTACTAAGACGATTGCAATTGTTAAACTTCTCTATCCGTTCTACTCCGATTGACTTGAATTATTAAACCGTCTATATTATTTTCCTAACAAATAACAATTTTACTGCAATTATGTAATCCTATAAATGATTTTATCAAATACCTTGTTAACGTGAAATAAAACCTATAAGTATCTCTATATTTAAAATGTAAGAATTATTTCTTGAAGGTATAAATAAAATTAATTACTATATAAACGTAAGCTTTAATTCTAATCATTTTAGAAAACAGAGCCTCCTGATGATATTAGCTATATTAGATGCATATTAAATTACTTAATAATAAATTAGTAACTTACTGTTAAAAATAAGATTTGTAATTGTTGATCTAAAGGTATACAATGTGTTTAATAAATACGTGCTGCTATCAAAATATAATAAAAATATATAAATAGAGTTAAGAAAAAGCAATCTAATTATAATTAAAGCAAATTTTAAAATAATTCATTGACCATTTCAATATTACTATTATCCTACGTAACTATCTGTTTCCTCTACAAATAATAAATTTAGCCTAATAATTGATTTATTGAATGCAGTTAATTGACAAGTATGTGTACGTTTATCCCCAATAATGTGCTTCATTTCTAAATTTGCATGTTTTAGTTCAAAAATAACTGATAAATATTATTGCATTAAGGAAGGAAGGAGGTTATAATCTTTCAATTAAGGAGAAAAGTTAAAGTAGAAACCATATTAAAGAGTATCAGAGGATTTATGTCAAGATTTACTTTAGTCTTTACAGCTTTACTACGTTCGTTATAAGGAAGCATGATTTACATCGCAATTGCCTGTTGCATAATACATAGGCCATTAAAAGTTATTATTGCTATAATTTTACCTTTTTTATTTACAATTTACATTTAGTCTTATTTACAAAGAAATACAAACTTTGACACATTTTAATACGTATTCAACTTTTTGTCGAATTCACTTAGTTATTCGAAAATTATCACATATCACAATATACTTAATAGTTAGAAAATTTTAGTGTTTTCTAGTAATAATAAAGACTAGTTTAAACTGCCAACGATATTAGTCTGTGTATCAGCTCTCTTTGTATTACCATACTATGGAAATATACGGTCACTATTTTACATGTAAATCATGTAAATTGTTTTCATAATATTAAATAAAAAAATATATTATAAACTATATAAAGAAACGTCTAATATAAATAAATATAAGTTTATTATTCTTCATGTACCTCATCGGGTTTGTGTAGTTTAACACTCCATTGGTGGCGCTGGATCTGTGAGATCCGGCGCTAGTGACAGTTTGGATCTGATAGATACCACTCACCAAAATTGTAACCTTGGTTCTACACGCATCCAGACGCTAGTGACAGTTTAGATCTGATAGACACCACGCCACACAAATTACAAGTATTTTCAGTTTTACCGTTTTTGTTCATTTTGATATCCCAACTTACTTTCTTTTCGTGAATTATTTCAATATAATTAGTTTGATGTCTATTCTGCATTCAAAGTGACTGTTTGGTTTTTATTAGCAACAGTTTAGGTGATTGATTTTCAATTAAGGTTCTGAGAGATCCCGTGCCACTAAATATGTCCCTAAAAGGGGTGCCACCACTGGAGTGTTAATTGACGTTTTTATTTCTGGAAATCTTTTCTTTTGTAAATTTCTTTCAGGTTTCATTCGTAAGATAAACTCCTTCCCAATTACATTTTGTAAAGCATTGACATCTAACACTTAAAAGTATTTAATTAACGTAAAAAGCTTTAAAAACTTGGAGTTTTACTTTAACTTCTTACATTAAAACTCATAACTAATACAAATACACCAATAGTAATAATGACAAACATTTCAGCTGGGAAGAAGATTTCTAAACGCAATAGCATTTACACTTAGATATATGGTAATCATTCTTAAGGGGAGTCGAATGACACTTAGGGCAACACATTTAAATAAAGTTTTATTTGCTTATTATGTTGTAGGCCTATACAAATTCAATTTCATGTAAATATGTTGAGTAGAACATTTTTATATCCTTTTTTGTACTGCAATGAAACAACAGTATTAAGGAAGAACGAATTGCTTTCAAAATAAAGTATTAGTTTAACCTGCGTTTTCCGAAAGACTTGTTTTTTTCTGCAAAGGAACATTTCTCTCGGAAAACATAAGAATAATTTTTCTCGGAAATTCAATAATTTTTTTGTTATTTTGTTTGGAATAATGACATTCATATTTTAATATGCGGGTTTAAAAAATATTGTTTGCAAAAAAATTATATGACTTTTTATGGCTCAAATTTTTAAATTTGTTTGACGTTTGTGAAAAAATTGTCAATAGTTTCACTATAAGTTATTTTGAGAAAACATTATATTAAATTGTAGAGAAAAGTATAGGTACTTTAAAATATTGCTTTTTTTTATAATTTTATCTCTTTTGGTTCCTGGAATAAAAACTATTGTACCTTTGTTTACGTAACTTATAATTGAATCTCACCTATAATCTATTATCTAAAAGTAAAGTTTTATGTAAAATATTAAACGGGCAAAGTTATACTGCTATACTTGTTAGATACTAACCTAGTTGTTAAATATTTATTTAATTTGTACGTTTTACAAAATAACGTGTTTTAAAATAATACACACATTTGATACTGTTTGTTTTATGAAGATCGCGGCAAGTTCAACAAATTATTTAATAACAATACAATGTAATAACAAACGGTATGATAAATATAGGGAAAATAACATTGCAAACTCATGTGTTATATTTGCAATAAGCAATAACATTGATAAAACATATTAATTACTATAGAAAACCTCTGATTTTATTTTGAATTATTAAATCAATAATCATTATTTATTTAATAAATATATAATTTAAAACCTCTGTCCCAACTATAAATGTAACTTCCCATTTATGTATGCAATTTTATGATAATCAGCATTTTGTTTTAAACAAACAATTTCTTTTCGAAAATTGAAAAACTAAAGCATGTCACTGTACGAAAACTATAGTAACCCATTAATTAAAAAAGCTAAAAGCAAATCTTGACTAAAATAAGATAAATGAAGTAGACATAATTTAGTTTAGTTTACACAATAGATTATATTAAAATTGCTAAACAATTTCAGTCTGAACAGTTCATAGAAGTAGTGAATACAATTTAGCTTAAATAACTTTATAGTATTAAAATATATATTTTCTCACATCACTTTGAAACAGTAAATTATCGATCTGCCACGCTTTTTGATACTTGTATTGTTTTTGTGATGAGTAAATAAACGCACAAATCATCCAAAGTTATTACATGCCATTCTAGCTTAATTAATATGCGATATTAATAGTTTACTTATGAAGCCGTTTTGGGATACCCTGCAGTTGTTATTTTGTTCATTTTCTATTTTTTTTCTTTTTTGGTTTTTAAAGGCGAAAAACCTAGGTGGTTATCATCGCCTTGTTCATTTTCTATAAGCAGTATATGACAGTACTGAGTATAGTTGAAATACACGGTTGTCTATATAACATAATATATTATATTTGTCCAAATATAAAGTGGTAACAACAAGTTAATATAACGTTACTGGTTTCTTGTATACATCTCATTTTATACATATTGTTTATATATAGATTTTATTAGAGAGATTAAAAGATGGCCGAAAAGGTAATTACAAGACATTTATTTAATTTTATCATAAAAATACTAAAATAATGAAAATTATTGAATTAACAAAGACTATATTTTTAAGGATTTATCATTGCCTAAAATATAGCAGAGTTATTTTAAACGTAAATGGGTATTACATCAGTGTTTGTTGTCTTTGTGTACAAGAAAATGCTTTGCAGATCAAATACTGTTGAAATTGCAAGATATGAAGGTACTCTTGTGTATAATTAAGTGTGTCGGTCTTAAATTAATGTTCTCAAGCATTTACTTATTGTTCCTGGAATATACATTGAATATGCTATGTAGCAATTTTACCTGCGAAGATTGTGCAACGTAAATCAAGGTTAAAATTAGAAACTCTGGAAGGGAGAAGAGCTAAAAGTGGGTTATAGTAGAAAATAATAAGCTAATAGTTTATAAAGAAAGAGTTACTTATGATGCTGGAGGTAAACCTATAAACTAATATGAAAATAAACAATAAGCAAATAAAACTTGTAAAGTCGATTTAACCAGAAGTAAGTTTGTTTTAATGTTTTACAAAATATCACTAAAACTATTATGAGTTTTAAGACTTTCAAGGATTGTTTAAAATAGTTTTATCTATAGCGATAACTGCCAATAAAATATAGAGTAAATGTATTTGGAAATATATAAACAAATATTAAAATCTAATATTTTTGCAGTAGATTGGATTTGTTAGTTCTTGTCATAGACAAAATAATTTAGAAGAGGCTAAAATTAAATTTGTATAAATATATCAAATACATCAAAAGCAATAACGTATAAACAATAGTTGTTTTTGGCATTCGTTTAGAAATTCTATAACTTTTGTTGCTTTGTCACGTTCTCATTGAGCACAAAAGAACATTGCAGAGTTGTCATCTACGCACTGATATAGATTTGGTTAAAATTGAAGTACTAAAAACTCAACATCTCATAAACGGAAAAGTTGTTTCTTTTAACAAACATATGCTTGACAATTTAAAAGGTCGAAATATTCCAGTGTTCACAAATATCACAGAGTATGGCAAAACTTCCGTTTTCCACCAGTAATTTTATTATTTTAACTTAGTCATTGAAACTGAGATACTTAGTCGTAAACAAATCTTAGTCCCGGAGTTGAGAAACAATATTTTTAGTGTTTACGTTTTGCTATAATATAAAGCAGCGATAATAGCGTAGTTCAATATAATGATACAATTAACAAAAACAATCTACACATGTCTATATGTACTTCTGTATGGATGTATTGCATGTATTTGATCTCTATTAAAGAACTTTGTATGTTATTCAAATCCAGCCATACATATTATACCTCATTTAGTTATTTAAATTTTGTTTTGAAATTTGAAACATTTAACAATAGATTGTCTCTTAAATTAAATAGTGAATTTGTTCTATAGGAAGAATAAATACGATTTCTTATTTCGTAAATATGCTACCATGACAGTATAGTTTTAATTCCGCCTCTAAAAAAAAAAGTAATAGATCATAGCTATGTGTTTATGTAAACATAATAATAACAATGATGAAATTTCATGCTTTTTCCAGTATTCAATATAAATACAAATACATTTAATGTATGATAAAATCGTGAATTAGAATATATTATATAACGATTACAATCAATACATTTATTTAAACATTTATTTAACAAAATGGGTACATATTTATTATATAGGAAAAACGGCTATTTAAATAGGGAGGGTTTAAACTACATCATAATATTTTACCGTTTGGTATAACAAATTTCACGAAAAACTTTCGTAAAGAATAAGACTGAGTTTATAAGTTTTAAAAAAATGTATAGTACACCTAATTGGTAGTAACAGAGAATAATACTTTCTGGTGTTTTTTACAGACGAATGTCTTTTATTTGTATAAATAAAAACTGTACGTATGTTTAAGTTTTTCTAATAAATATGTATTCTAATAAAAACTAATTGAGTTAATTCATCTCTGAAAATTATATAAAGATAAGTTACATAAAGTATCATCATGCAAAGTATGAAGTGAAGTAGTTATTTATATTATTAATGGCGTTCATTAACTATGCGAGATATATATGGCTGTAACAGAGTGACTCGGACTTTCTTCCAACAGTTCTGTAGTTACAGTCTGTGAAAGCTATGTATCAAGTTAAGTGATTCCCTTCATTATTATAATTCGTCATACTAGATAAACTTTAATTCATATAAAAACTATGATTCATTTCCATCAATAAAAATTTGTATTTTGTTTTATAAAAATTATAGCTCAATATGCTGACGTGCATGCTTTACTTAAAACAATATTTATTTTATATTGCTTTGTATGTATAAACATTGAACTATAGGCATTGAAAAATTGAAACTAACTCATACATGTTGTTTTTACATAAACAAATATATGGTGTTACGCCTAATTTATTACACTAGATATTTTTATCTTTTTTACATACAATAATGTGTTACAGAAATTTTTTTATGTATATTGAACTGTAATTTTTTGTAACTACTAATTTATATTATGTTAGAAACCATTAAAACTTTAGTGCCATATAGTTAATGAAATTTTAAAACATTTCGTTTTAAGTATCTGCAATAAAAACCCCACAACAATTTTGTAAATTGTAAACCAATTGAGAAATAAATTTTGGTTTGTCAAATCATTTTATTTATTTGATCTAGTCTATTATTATGTTGTGTATTTAAGATATGTATTAACAGAGTAAAAATGTAGACAACGTGTGATACAACGTTATGTACAAAGTTAAATATTTTTTATATTATTTTTAAATATTTAATACATTTTGAAGTGTACATATTATTTATTTTGTTAACAACTTATTTAAAAATATAAACCACAATTGATCTTACTTAATAGCATGTATAGTAAATAAATGCAGCACGTAAATACACGATTTTATTTCATACTTAAATAGTTATTTTCCCCTTTATTAAAGTTGCATTCCAACAACTAAACTACTGTTTAAAATTTAATCCTCTGATACATATCATAATTTGATTTACAAAACATAATTGATGAATATTTATTACTTAGAAGGACACAGTTGAGAGGATTTAATTAAGTTTCAATCTATCTTTATAAAAGAGTTAACACAAAAAATATTTTTGTATTATTTAAATTTATAAGAAGTAAGAAAAACAAAAGTTGGTGTTTAATAAATCAGTTCTATTATAAACGATATTGACAATATTTTGTATCATATAAAGAATTTAAAGTTTATCTTATATAAGTATTTATATCAAGTTAAAAGTCAATTCGTATTAATTCAAGTATACTAAATGTAAATTATAACTTTAATGATTAGTCCACAAATACCTTGTGCAATTCCAATCTATTTTTCACCAAATACATTATATTAAAATACAGGTTACAGGCTAAAATTTAAAAAAATATAACACAGTATATTTTTATTCTTAAGGGTCTAGAGATTGTATGTTAAAATAGCAAAGGAAATACGAATATTGAGATTTAAAAGTTGTAAAAGAACGCATAATTTATAATTAGATTTAGTAATACACTACTAACTAATAATTATCAAAACTATTAAAATATCTTAAGGCGGTAAATCATTAAAAATATTTGTTGTCATTATTATCAACTATATTACTCTATTGTAATAGTAATAACATGTTTCTTTACTTAGTTATGTTTTACCTCACCACTGACCATATCAACTAAAATACGAAATCTTCTGAGTATTCTTTTAAATAATAATTACTAACAAGGTCGCTTCAAGTAATGTTCATCATAAATGAATAATTTACAGAGACTGGTATATTTTTGTTTGCTGTGCCTTTTTGTTGTGTTTTCTTTATAATAATTTATGCAAGACGATGTTGTAAATATATATGTATTCTACAACTTCATCTTGTATAACTGTATTATGAGTGCAAACAAACTTTATTAACACATAAAGAAGTAGCATTGAAATTTCCGATACTTATTTTGAGGTTTAAAGTTGTTTAGAGGCTGCAATGCAGTATATAGACATATCTGTCAAAATATACCCCTGCAGAGACGTTATGATTTTGTATGCATAAATATTTTGATAGAGGTTTTCCAAAGTAGACATTTTATATCAATAATCAAATATGTTTAAGCAATAACATTCATTATTGTTAATATGTATTAACTATTTATAACATATATTGTTTAAAGTTATTTTACTATGAATTGGTAAGTGCTCTATGCATGTTGTAAATAAATTCAGGTACGGCTTGTAATAAGTTTATATCATTATTTTTAAAATGTATATAAGTTTTACGGTCAGGTTTAGATGGATGACTATCATCGTTTTAATATTTGTTTAATTTATTTGTATTTATAGTTTATTTTACTGTAAAAAAATAGATGAAAATTAAACAAACTTTTACTACTTATTTTTACTACATTGAAGAAGTATATTTTATTGCATGTAAGTATTGTTTTTTGTTAGCCTAATTTTATCTCATAAACTGCTATAACAGTAAAATAGTATAGTTGGTCATTCAAAATGTATATATAATAAATACATGTAAAACACGATGGCACTGTGTATTATTTATTTACTAAAACAAATGGTGCATTACCAAACAAATACATACATTTATTTGGTTACTATAACAATTCACGGAAGATGAAGAGATGTACTGATGCATTTGAGTAAAATGTCAGCTTCTATAGTGTTAACAAGTTTTACGAAACAAGTGAGTGAGTAAAGAAGATTGATAACGCCAGTATTTTGTGACAGGACAGCACAATCTACTCTCCTATATTCCCTTGCAATTAAGTAATACCTATACAGTTATTCCTAGTGTTAAATATTGGTTTTATGTGTAAGATTTTTATATTAAATAGAAATAATTTCAATAAAATAATTTATTATAAATATTACAAATGAATTTATGAAAAAAAAAATTGGACTTATTAAATTCGGTGATAAGTCGTTTTATTTACTTCATGGAAAGATTACTTTTTAATAAACCTTTTTTCAAATTTCGATGACATGAATTATACTTTGTTTACTCAATCGCATCTTTAAACACTATTTGCGTTAAATATTTAGTTTTTTCTTTACTATTTCAGATTGTTTGGAATAATTTTAAATTCTGACTTAATTATATAGTTAATTGGAAACCGTGTTGGGACTATTTAAAATTTGGGTATAACAGTTGCATGACTTATTATTCATAGAATTATTATATGTTGTACAAATAATAAATTAACTATGACTATAAATTAACTAAAAGCTAATTTGTAATACGTAAGTAACCAAATTTAGATAAAACTATTGCATAACCAACTGCAATACTTTCAATTCTGCCTACTTTATTTAATAGATGTAATCGTGTAAATGTGATGTACTTTTATATTGCCTTCTGGTGGTGCATTCTATAAAACAGCAAAACAGATTAATAAAGTACAAAATAAATGACTTCCTTAACTGTTGATACTTGTTATTATTAGTTGTAAACTAAACTATTTCACAGCTTTTATTACAGCATGTTATAAAGCATTATACTACAAGTGTAGCATTAAACTACATATTTATACCTTGCATTCGTTATATTTTCCGGAGTAATAGATTAGTAATGGTTTTTGAATTGGAAACTTCTATTGACCCTTTGTGTACTTCTCGCTTGGGTATTCGAACAAAATCTCGAGTACCGTACCGTACCGCCTCGATTCATAGTATACAATGTATATCACAGAGGTGGATGTAGCAGGGGGTGTATTTATTTTCGCTATTTTAAATATTTATTATGTCCATTAAGTTATAATTTGTTCTTGGCTTGAGCTGTCCATCACATGTTTTGATTAATAAATAAACCATATTTATTTATCTTGTAGACGAACATGCTTGCTACAAGTCACCAGATGTGGCCGTTAAAAATAAAACCGTACTTTACAATCAACTTGAATAACACACATACCTTATTAGCCTAATGGTTGCTTCTTCAATACTGATCATAGAAAAATCAAACATGAAATATTTACAACAACAAATAGCCCAGACGTAATTGATATTATTTAATTGATATTGTTCTTTATATCTGAAACTAAAACTAAACTTGTTCCTTCCTGCCAAAGAACTGACTGGTAATAGGTCTGCTTACCACTAAATAAAAATAAATTAAATTCAATCATTTTGCCTTATAAGTAAGACCTTAGGTAAAATGTTAAACTTTAAAACGTGCCTTTAGATTTGTTCGCATTATCAAAATAGAAAACATAATGTTGAATCGTCCAAATATGCATTAGTGCAACTTTGTAAACATAGTTACCTAGTTTACTTATTTAGGTTCTTTAAGTTTACGATAGCCCGCCATGTATCAAACCACGAATGATTCTTTTTTAAATGTTTACCTACAGACGATTTACGAAGTCGCTACTTCAAACATGTTTGTTCGAAAAATAAATCATAATTACAAATATTAATAAAATATAACATATTATTAAATATTCTTAGTCTGATTTATTAATATCCAAATATTAAATTCTTTATTAATTAGAAATAAACGAAAAACCACTAAACGGAAAATTTCAAAACGTTTTCAATAGTTTTTTTTCTAAACATAAATTTAATGTGTATTTAAGAAGAGGTTGTTTTTCGAATTGTTTATAACAATCAGGTGTATAAATTTGTTAACATAATACATTGATACTACCATTGTAAACTTCATTTCGTAGCCATAGTATTTTTTTTTAAATTTGTTAGTTAAAATATAAATGCTAAC
>JAGFPH010003092.1:0-18629 GCA_018207615.1 Philaenus spumarius | reverse complement strand
CATACATTAAATTACATATATATTTTAAGTATTTATCTTATATTTTACAGTAGTTTTTATAAAACACTAAAATTTTCAATTTTATTGTTATGAAATTTATTTAGTCTATTAAAAAAAATGTTTATATACATTTTATTATCATTAGTCAGTAGGTCTTTTGTACTATAATAACTCAGAGAGGTTACAGTTTGTCATGATTACAAAACTACAGATAATTTTGTTTTAACAAAATATGTTAAATAGGTATAAATTTACCTGTATACGTCTTTTTTCAATCCTTATTATGTTGTTTGATGTGACGACTGCAGTTTCGGGTTACCCCATCTTCTGGTCACACTAATTTGTACACCACAAAATATGCAGGTAAATTTATACCTGTTTAACATACTTTGTTATTATATTTCAATCCGGGAGCTTACATAATGAAATTTTGTTTTAGTTGTTTCGATGTAGTTAATTGTACATGTGTGTGGTCTATGCAAACTGTTTTCGAGGGTTTTCCTGAAAGAAAATTAAAATAAATAATCAATATTAAACAATTGTTTAGTTATATAATACACGCTGAAGTGAATACTTAACTCAAATATACGGGTTTGTTTTAATGAACCACCATTGTTGTCTTGTAAACTATAAAACTGAAAGCAACTTTATGGGGAAACTAGCCTTGTTTTAAAGAATTGAAAACACATGTATTTAAAATGTTTGTAAATGGCTGCCATTTTTCAATGTATAATCATTTTTTAAATTTCTTATGGTTATCTAAGAAAGACAAATAACTGCATATTGTGTATTCACTCACTATCTTTTGAAAAAAAGGACAGAAAAAGATATAGTTTTAAGTAGTGAAGAAATATAAGCACCAATATATGCTGTTGTTACACTCATAAATATTTCGGATGAAAAACTTTTTAAAATATGTAATCTTAACTATGTAGATTTACCTATGTAGCCCCTCTCGTGAACAAAATTCAAGTAGTCGGTTTCTTTGTTTTGTATTGCGGTGCTGAATAAGAATTTCAAGTTTGCAACCAAAACTTTTAGTTTTGCAAGTATTTAATTATAAAATCTTATTTAATTGTCCAAAAAGTATGGCAGTAATTAATATGTATCTAACAATATAAAACAATGTGATTTCTGTATTATTTAAGAACTTTATTTATTTTAAAATATATATACTATTTAAGTACATATATTTAATATATTCAGTTTAATGGAAGTATTTTTAGTTATAATCCTTCAATCCAAATATTTCTTTAGTAAGAATACACATTTACTTTTGTTTTTAAATGGTAGGTTAAATGATGATAAAAAATGTTTGCGGTGTTATATTAAATTATATAAATAACGTTTAAAGTACCACATAGTTGCTCAAAATTTTATTTATAAAATATGAAACTTTAATTGTTGCTATAACAGAATGTTTTTTGTTTTATATTCGTGATAACATTTTCTTAAAACGTAATTAATAACTTTATTTCTGTATTCAGTTCCATAGTAGGTGGTTTTCAGACTACTAAAATATGATTTCATAATCGTCCTGTCAAAATAGTCGAAACATTTGTGGTATGTTTACAATAATTCGCATAGAGCTGAAAATTGGTACGTTATTGGGGACGTTATTACAAATAAAACACTAAAAGTACCCATCAATCAAACATCTACAATAAACGTTATTGAAAGTCAAAGATTAAAAGGTTTTTTCCAATTTTTCTGCTAAACGGTAAGGTTTATCATAAAAATAGATCAGACAAAGGTTGTAGCAAAAATTGTTCGTATACTTGTTTTTAAGAATCACCCTTCCTGAGATACTGCCATTCTAAATCTCCTAAAACAATAATATGTACGCTTTTAATACGAGTAAAAATATATTATTGATTTGTGTAACTTATGCATACAAATTATACGATTATGAGACATAAAAGAAACTTAGTCCCTAATTTCATTGGCCCGCATAACCTTGAGCAAAATCAATCTGTCTACGACTCCATTATCCGAGGGACGACGGTCGTATACCTGCTTCTTTTCTGGAGGGCATAATAAATCAAATACTTTTAGTGTCGAACGTTCCTTTGCAGTGAATACACGTAGTTAATTAATAATATTTCATATTACGATTTGTGATGTTTAATAGTTTTAAAACAATTTCGCAATTTTGTTTTATTTGTAGTAAACTTTTAACAGCGAGTGAAACTGTTGTTGTTGATCGTGGAATGAAGACTGTGATTGATTTGAGTGTTGAAAGAAATTAAGGGTTCCTTGAATACCTGAACGACCAGAAGTTTGAAACAATTCGTATGCAGTGCCGTAAAATGTATACTCGGAAGAGTACTATTGCAGCGGTTAAAAGACAACACGAAATCTATCAAGCCAGCACACAAAAATTAGGCCACCTCGTACTAGAGCGCGCGTAACTGAATCCGAGTTTTGTTTTTAAAAATCATTGTTTATTTTGCGGTGATCAAGCGAATGAAGAGGTTGAAAAGAAGAAAGCGCATAATGTTCGGCGTAAAATTTATAAAGTTGCTACTCTTGCAATCAAAGAATCTATTCTGAGGGTATCTCGGACTCGTTCTGATGACGTAGAAAAATATATTCCTGCCGCATTGAGTACGAATATGATTTGGTTTCTGCTGAGGCTAAGTATCATAATAAAATTGTGGTACCTTCTTGAAACCAACCACTGGGGGGTAAAATCGATCACCTCAAGATGAATCTACGAATGTTGAGATGGAAGAAATATTTACATACAGTACATTGAAAATAGTGTTATAGTGATGATTGTCAGTTTTTATTAGAAGAGTTAAAAAATGTTTGCAAAAATCCAGATTTAGATAACTGAATAATTAAGATACGATTAAAGTTGAAGTATGGTAATAAAATAATTACAACTGAAAAACCGGGAAGATTAACATTTATCCGTTTTATTGACAATCATCACGACATTCTTAACCTAGCATAGTATGAGAAAAATGTCAAAATGAAGTAGAAGAACGATTTCCAATCGTAAAAGCTGCGGCAGAAATCATTCGAGAGGACAATCAATCATCACTATTTGATGATACCAATTAATTATCCCCCACCTATTCGAATGTTTAAAGATATTAACAGCAATATTCCGGAGACATTTAATTCTTTTTTGGAGCAAGTAATTCTTAAAAATAAACGATCTAAATTAAAACATTTAAAATGAATATGTAAATTATCAGCCACAGTATTATGTCTGCTGTTAGACCTATGTATTTTATATCAAAATTACAATTGGGTCTCTCAATTTTTTTCCATCGACGGTTTGTTTCAAAACGTCTTATACAAATCTTTTCGTCATTTATTTAATGCGCATACTACATTGACACTGTGATGTATGAGGCAGCAGCAGTTATTCACCGTCCAACTCATATCTTACCAACACAAACTGGCACATTTATTTAATGCGCATCCTACATTGGCACTTTGATGTATGAGGCAGCAGCAGTTCTTCACCCTCCAATTCATATCTTACCATCACAAACTGGCACATTTATTTAATGCGCATCCTACATTGGCACTGTGATGTATGAGGCAGCAGCAGTTCTTCACCCTCCAATTCATATCTTACCATCACAAACTGGCACATTTATTTGATATGTTGCAGGCAAAGCTGATATAAATGTAAATACTTTAAACGGTAAATAACACGCTTCACGTAATGGGTATCATTAAAATTGTTACCCCGAACAGTCCAGTTACACAAGAAAAGCCTATACCATGAATAAATTAAGTCCCTTCAGCAAAAGTTTTCACGACAAAAGCTCATGTGTCAATACAAATCTATCAAAATCGGTGGGTGTTAATAAAACAAAGAAAAACTTCTTGAGTTGTTTTCATCACATGATCCTTTCCCTAAAGTTAAAGAAATCATATCAATTGCCAGTGGAGTCGCGTCTTTGATAATACAATTAACTGTCATAAAGCTCGTGAAGTTGGGATTGCTTCTATGTCTAAAATGAGGAACATTTAATAATATTGATTTAAAACGCGCTGATATCAAGTTAAGTTACACAAACCAATATTATATTTTAATATTAATATATATTTTTACTCATATTAAACATTCAATTGTGTGCATAGGCGGTTCAGCGTAAATGCTATTGTTTTGTGTGATTTAGAATCTCAATGTCTCAGGAATAGTGATTCTTAAAAAAAATGTATAAGAACAATTTTGGAAGATAATTTAATGTTCTGCAAATTTTATCTGATCTTTTTTGTGATAAAACTTACCGTTTTAAAAATTATAAATTAATTTTTTTTTTAACTTTGAGCTTGAATAACTTTTTTTGCAGATATGGGATCGATGGAGACTTTTAGTATTTCATTTGTAATAATGTTCCCAAGGTCTGTACCAATTGTCAGCTCTATGCGAATTATTGTAAATTGAAAAGTCTACTTAACCGAACTATAAAGCAATTAAGAAACATCTGAAATTAATGTTACTTACTTGCAAAGGTTATATAATTCAAACTGGCTAACGCTCCTGCGATCTACCGATTAAACCTAAAACTACCAGTTACATATAGTGTACAAAACATGATCTTAGAAGCAATTTTTGATTATTATTTTTTTTTAGTAGATTGATATAGAACCCTTACGTTTTTAAAAACAAAAACTAAATTGCACCAAGTAATTAGATAAATCTGTATTTTGTGATTACGTTGTACAGTTGTATGTTGCTTGAGATTTTACTTATATTTGGTTAAAGATGTCTAATTTACGTCAGCTAGACTGATACAAATAATGGTCATGTTCTGTGATAGGAATCGAGTTTACACAGGTGTTTTGATGTTAGTTTTGCACAATGTTTTAACTTCAGTATACTATTTTAAAATTACGCTCTAGAGACCATTGTTTTGCATAAAAGTATTAAATGTCTTATGGATTGTACATAACACAATAAAAATACAAACAATCCTAATATAAACTCTTATTTTAAACACAGTATTTTTATTAGTTTATTTAAAGTTGTCTAAGGACTGTGTTGTGTAGCAAACTTAGAAATGTATTATGATTTCTTTGATGTAAAAACATAAATGTATTTCTTTTGCTAAAGTATAGTATGTTTATATGATTTATGTTAACTTTTTAGTCTATCATACAGACTACTTATAAAGATAAAAATATTTGAATGAAAAAATATAACAAAAATAATTTTCTTTTAAATCATTGATTTTTATGAAATAAAGAATATATGAGTTTGTTTTAAAATTTGTAGTGTATTTCAAAAACTTCAGATAAAAATCGCGGTAGTAAATTACCTAATTACTGTTTAAATGTAGTAACTTAATTTAAAACATGTTTTAGAAGTAATTCAAACTTTTTAAGATAATGTATTAAACATTAATTGAATATGTTATTATTTATTTTTTGTTAACATAAGTTGAACAAGAACAATAAGGAAGATTACTGTATTAGCAGATTGATTAAACCAAAAAATAGTACACATATTTTGACAAAGATATCTTTCCTAAGAATAAATGCTACTTCTGAACTCTGGTAGCTACTCTTACAACTAAAGGAGTAGCTATGAAATAAATATAATAATTATAGTTATACTTAAATTGTTTAAATAATATTGGTAAATTATTTGTTTTTATTAAAATATCATTATTGATTAATTACGAGCACTTATAAGTTATTATAAATAAATAAGGCGTAATATCAACACTAATTTAAACATAAATTATAATAAATGACTTATTGTTTTTGAAATACATGTATACGTTTTGTAGAGTAATGTTTTTTTTATACGGTAACTGTTTGTGGTAATTGTTGCTTGTAGAAAACAGCTTTGTAGACATTCAACAAGGTTAGTTTTGTTACTTTGATCTCCTATATACCTAATGGCGCTGTAGTATATTATCTAAAATAATATACTATTCATCAAGTGCTATTTTTTCAGTGAGTAAATTAAATATTAAATAGTAAATGCAGAAATAGTCTGTAGAAGTCTCAAAGATGGTCCACTTTTACAGAATTTTCTTCCGATTGATTATGCTTCTAAAGCCAAGCTATTCAGTATTTATTAATCTCTATATTCAGTTTTACAGAGTGATTCAGTAAAGAGTGGGGCTATGCAGATTCAGATTCTACATGCAAAAATAAGTCGAAAATGTAGTATAACATTTTTTTGATTTCGGCTTAGTTTAGCCGTAATCCGCGATTTTGTTTTTACAAAAATTACTGTAACTCGGGAAATAGATAAGATATAAAGTTCAATTTTGGAATAAGCATTTTATATGTTACGATTAACAAGTATACCAAATACAAATAATTTATTTTTATAATTTTCAAAATGACGGCCGTTACAAATTTTTAACGTGGGATATCTTGAAAACCGTTAACTTTACAAAAAATTTACAAGAGACAAAATATTTGTATTTTTTAATTACAGACACAATGCTTATTTTGTAGTTTCAGTAGGTCAAAGGATAACCGAGTTATCGACAAAACACTAAAAACATAATTTCTTGGTAATTGTCTACAACAACCAAAATTGGCCTAAAACCATCATTTTTTTAAATTTAACAATTATTTTTAGTTATTTTTGATTCCCCCCCCCACTTTATACTTTTGTTTCTTTATCATCTTTTATAATGACGATCCGCGACTTCCCTTATTTTTATTTACAAATTGAGTGCAATGCATTCCACCATGAAAAACCTCGAATTCATAATTTCCAAATTTTCCGGTTTCTTCATTCGATTTGAAATGAAAAGGGCTTCAAATTTAGTGTCTATTAAAATTTTGTTTTAGTTGCTTGTTTTCATGGAATTTGACTTTAAGAATTTTAAATTACCGCAATTTTGAAATTTGACGAGTCTAATCAAAGATATTTTTGAAAAATGTTTATAGCTATAGAGTTAAAGTGTACACCAAGTTTCATAAAAATATCTCCAAGGGCTTTTGAGTTATTCATTTTTTTTTTTATAAAAAATGGCGGATTACGGCTGAACAAAGCCAAAATCCGAAAGGGTTTAAAAAATCCGAAATTTTAAGGGGGGGGGGTCAAAGTTACTAAAAATTACCGTAAGAAATCCATAGTACATAATATATTTATTGGTATATTTTTTTGATTTGTCTATAACATAAACGTTATTTATCAATGTGTAAATAAAAATCAGGGAAGTTGCGGATCGTCATTATAAAAGATGATAAAGAAACGAAAGTATAAAGTGGGGGAGGGGGGGGGATCAAATTTGCTCAAAAGCCATGGGAAAAGTTATTTTTGAAATATAGGAAAGAAAACAAGAAATACATGTTATAATATAGCAAAATAGAAAATTTTGCGCATTTTAAAAGTTGGTAAACAATTTTAAAGTTTAAAGGTGAAAAACACAAGTAAAGTTAAGAGGAAATAATGTTAAAGTAAGACAAAATGAAAAGCAGATAAAGTTTTGTATTAAAATGTGAAAAAGTAAAAGCAATTTTTAGATAAAATATGAGAAGATTCATACCTTTTATGAGCTATATAAACTTATATGTAATTGGTTAAATAAATATTTTTAAAAACAAATAATTTGTCTAACGGTAATTGCAAAACCTCAACTTAGGTGTTTATAATAAGGCCTAATTAACATAAACAAGTTTAAGTATCCCAAAACTCACAAACCCCAAATCAACGCAAATTGACAGCTTATCAGAATGAAAAATCGGCTAACACCTTAATTCATGGAAAAGACGATAGTGTGAGAAAATAAAGTTCCTGACAAAAAAAGTCAAAGATTTTTCCACGGGAACAACTTGGGAAAACCGCGGGCGCGTCCTATACGCGAACGGAGTGTCGAATGGCAACCACTCGAAATCGAGAAAAGAGAAGAAAGTGTGCGCGAAAAGAAAAACTAAATCGCGAATCCACCATATGCCCAGAAGGAAAGTTATTAAGGAAAAATGGAGAACAATAGACGAAAAGGCAAGTTGCAAGATGTGACGTCACGGCCCTACGAGCCAGAAAATGTGGAAGGGGATGCTGAGGTACCAACATCCAGAAGAAAAAAGTAGAAACTTTACAATAAATTAACGTAGAAATTATGGGGCTAAACATTTAGTGAAATGGGAACGCGAACCACACCTTGTTAGTTATGAAAGGGTTATATAAAGGGATGTAAAGGGCTTCTAGAGGCTTAATGGAATATTGCTTCGATGTAATTTTGGACTTACGCTGCTACGTCAGAAATGTTATAGTCGACTAAGTAAATTTCACCGACATATAAATGGTACTACGGAAAATCTTACATTGTTAAATGCATTGTCAACTAAACATACAAAAAATATTACTACAGTGACACTTTTTGTTACGATACTAGAAGAAGAGGAGTTTTAGGAGGGTTTAAGATTACCAGAATTAAATAATCTGGTAACGACTGGACCAAAAAATGTAACTTAATAATGTCAAACCAAGGAGCATAAAAAGACCACATGGACAATTCTCGTCGATGAACAGAGCAACACGGAGGCAGTACCCAACTATAATCAATCTACAGCGACACCGAAAGACGCCAGACCTTGTAGAGCCAAGATCTTACAGAAGCAAGCTCGACACCATCCGCCAAATCAGGAAATCCAGGAGTCATCTGTAAGGCCGTTCCAGGTCCAGGGCTGCAGAAACAAAAGGACTGTCAGAACAAAAAATTACGTTGTTCCCCTTTTCCAAATCTCCCGAGTTAAATTCAGTAAATTTATGGATACTGGGTTGAGATACTTTTATTAGTCAGGTTATTATGTCTTGTGTAAATTCCAAAAAAAATAGTAGTTTATCAAATTAGAATCAAGGTTGAGCAAAATTCAAATCAATTTAAAAGAATTAAATACATTTTATAAATATAAAGTCGTATAACAAGAAGTTATAAATTAATTAACAAGGTAATAAAAACGTATTTATTTATTTATTCCATAAATGAAATTACAAACAATTTACAAATTATCGTCTATGGATTTAGTGCCAACATAGGCACGAGTCGTGCACAACATAACTTCACAATAAAAATTATGGAAAAAGAGAGGAGATAAAAAAAATTAAGAAAAATACAATTTTAAAATGTACAAGAAATAATAAATAGATCTTTACCAGAACAACAACGTCATTCCCGTGCCTACACCAAAAATTCCCCTATAATGAATCAGAATAGAACTCCAGATACAAAATGAAAAGATAAAAAGAGCGACATATAGCCTAAACATAACTTTATACGTACTCCGAAAAAATGACGGACTTACAATAATCCCTCCTTACCTCCCCTAACAATAAAGAAACTTCCTTTTTTATTCCTTAACTGTATACTTTTGTCTCAGGTTTTTTGGAATATTACTGAAAATCATCTGTGAAACGTAATATGAGTTAGACGTGGATACAGATCTACAAAGCCTATCTGTTCTCATAGGTACCCACTGCTTGAGAATAACGAGTAAAATGAGAATAACTCGAAATAGAAAAAATTAAATTGGAATTTTTATACATTTTTAAAATGGTTCTACTTAAATTTAAAAAGTTAATATTTTTTTAGAGACTTAAAGTTTATTTTGTTTTGTAGTGGGAAGGAATCCACGGAGATGTTTTATTTTAATATTGTGAATACATTTTTAATTAATATAGAATTGGAAATAGAATCATTAACTTACCTTGTTACTGTTATATCCCATTATTATTGTTTCCAATATTACGATTGATTGTAAAAAGTGTTTAATCATAATATTTTTAAGGAGCACAAATAAGAGACAGATTATATGGTCAGTTCCAGACTATTCACGTCTAAGAGATTCACAAATAATAACTACTGAGCTGAGCATATTATAAATTAACTGAAAAGTGAAAAACTGGAAGCGTTTTATAAATTATTAACTGTTAGGTTGATTATAATCAAAGCTATACGAACCAGAGGTTCATCGTCTAGCTCTTCCAGTAGGTGGTAATATCTCGTTACCTTGTATGAAAACTAGTATAATATATAAATTCAAATTAAAAAAATAATTAAAAATTTGACGTTCACAAGAGAACGTACCATCAGTAACAAAATTTAGTGTTAGATGCAATGTTGCCGAGCCTAAAGTGGGCTCAAACACAAAAAGCTAGTTTTCGTGACAATATACATTTTATAATAATAATAATTATTATATTATAATATCATAATAAATTATATAGTTTAGTATGTTATACTTCGTCAACTGGCAATTTAGTCAGTAAATCATTTACACATTTGATTATATCAGTTATGTACAGTAGCAATGTCTACTATATACATTTTATTTATAAAAAAAATATAAATTTTATTTATTTTTTACCATTGAAATCTACAAACTAAAAATAATTAATATGCACAAAATGTTTCCAGAGATAATAATAAAATTATGTATAATGTTATATTTGTATGCACATTTTTAGGTAATTAAACAGGATTAATTAAAGGGGTTACTCACTTGTTATTCGTGTATTAAAATGTGTACACACTATGCTATTAATTAAAAACGTTTATGTGTAAAAGAAATTTGTTAAAGATTGATAAAGATAATATTATTTGTTCCTGCTACAAAACCCAACAAATTCAATGCAGTTATAACAGTTTAAAAACTTCTGCCAATGTAACTACGTCAATTGGTGTAAGTTTTGTTGTTAATTAGTACGGTTATGTGTATGCTCATTAAATAAACAAATGAGTCCTAATTCAACAGTTTATAAATCATAATATTTTATAAGTGTAAGTAAAGAAGAACATACAACAAACAAATTTAATATTATACTTTACTATAATCTAACCATTCCTGTCTACTGCAAGGTTACTCGTCGAGCCGCTAGATCGCAGGAAGTTACGTCCTTTTGAACAGCAGACTCTAGAGCTTAAGAATATAACCAACAGATGTCTCTCTAAAGTTTTAGTTTTATACTGACTTCTATTGGGGACGTTTCAAACTACCACACCATGCAACTTCAAATAAATACATATCCGTTTATTTCAAAAAGTTAATATTTTATCATAAACCTTCCTAAAAACTATACTTTTTCTAAGTATAAACGAGTGTATTGTCCCTATTTTAGTATGAAGCTATTGTTTTTCTAAATTTATTTAAGTATATAATTTTAGGTCAATTTAATAATATTCGAAAAATATAAATCAACAACAAAAAATTCATGAATTAGTTCTACATGCAGTTATATCTAACTTCAGTTATACACATACGGACAGTTTATTACTGTAAGTGTATCTAAAAATTATGTTTTACTGAACTTTATTGTTAGTCTGTACACTCAGTTGCACAGGTCCCTTCTTGAGTTCAGAGTGTGATTGCCAATACAGTAGGCCCATCTGTGTGATAATGGTGGTACTATTTGTAAGTCTTATCGATCCACGAACATTATACACCTAAACTATGTAATTTATGTAACAGAGGTTAGATACGTTAAAAATTTTAAAATAAAAATAGTAATTGTAGTTTTTTATTTTAGTGATGTAGGCCTAACAATTATTTAATCAAAAAACTATTTTTTGTCGTCTGTATTGATTTTTATATTATATATTCAGATTTAAGATATAAATATATATACTAGTTTTAAATATTATACTTTAATATGTTATACTTTGTCAACTGGCAATTTAGTCAGTAAATAATTCAAAAAGTAGGTCAAAAATTAGCCCGTGAGAAAACCATTGAGATGTTATTTCCCGCTTCGATTACGTCGTTATAGGTTAGAGCCTTACTTATTTCAAAATCTATTTTCTTTTTCTTTAAATAATATAGTTTTAAGTAAACAACAAATTTTTGATAATGTACCCAAATGATAATAACTGTATACTATAAGCCTACTGTAGTAACACATGCAAACATAATGCTCTGAAGTTTTTTCATTCTCGCTATTTTTCATTGATTGTCTATAGTCTTTATTATCTGAATATCGTTGAGATATCCACATTTAAATTTAAAATCTGTTTCGTTTCCAATCCTCGACAATCACTTCCCCAACATCTAAATCACTTGCCTCGTTTCTTATTGAATCACCTCCATCTAATCGTTTAGATATATAACAACATGCTTTTCTTTCGACTCATAAAGTTTAACACCGACGTTGACTAAAAACATAAGACCAAAATACAGTAGCTGGGGTAAGAAACAAAACGTAGGAAAGGATGGTGATTCATTTATACGATTGAAACAGGAGAGGAGCGTAAACAGCCCCAAGACCGCTTCGTCATTCACTGTATTCCCCGTCCGAAGGTCACCATACTATTGCGTTGGGTAAGGTGCTGAAATGTTGTATTATGTAAAAGACAAAGGACAGAGATTCATATGTGGAGAAATTCTCTCAAGCTATGATTTTTTTATCGAAATAAATTCAGTTGACTTGGATTTACTTAATTTTTTTTTAATTAGGTTAAAACTCGGTTTACTGAAACTTGGATCTAACAGACGTCGATTATTGTAGTTTTAATTTGTAATTAGTATTTGTATGTGTTTCTTCTAAATAAACAAACGAAACAGTACTAATTCAACATTGTAAAACATTTATTTGATAAGTATAACATAAGTAGTAATAAAGAACTGAAAACAAACCAAATAAATTTAATATTATACTTTACTTTACTCTAATCTAACCATTCGTGTCTACTGCAAGGTTTCACTTTAAACCGCTAGATCGCAGGTGCTTCCGTTCTTTTGAACAACAGACTCTATAGCTTAAGAATTTAAACAACAGATGTCTTTCTGAAGTGGTAGTTTATTACTGACCTCTATTGTGAACGTTTCAAACTACCGTACTTAGAGATGCAACTTTAAAGTCATATACTGTACGTTCATCTAAGAAAATAAATATTTTACTACAAACCTTCCTAAAAACAATACTGTTTGTAAGTATAAAAGAGTGTATTGGGCCTATTTTGGTATGAAGTTATTGTTTGTCTAAATATATTAAGGTCACTCTAGTAATATTCGAACAATCCAACAACAAGATAGGAATCATTTAAGTTTTACATATTGTATTTATTAATTAATCTCTACTTTCAATTACAGAATTACAATTAGTTTATTACTGTAAGAGTACTTAAACATAATGTCTTACTGCACTGTATTGTTATGTCCTTACTCTCAGTTTCACTGGTCAATACTTTAGTTCAGCAGTATGATTGCCGTACAGTAGACCCATCTGTGTGAATATGGTTGTACTATTTGTAAGTCTTATCGATTCACGAACAATATACACCTAAACAATGTAATGCATTTTATACAAGTAATGAAAATGTTTCAAAATATTTTGTAAATATGAACAGAAACCATAATTATTTATTATAGTGACGTAATAATTATTTTGGAAAAACTAATTTTGTCGTTTTTATTGAATTTATATTATATTTTTCAGATTTACTTAATTATATATATAGCATATATTTATATAATTATATTAGTTATAAATATTATACTTCAATAAGCAAATTTTTTCAACTGGTGATTTAGTCGATAAATCATTTGCACATTTCATTAAATCAGATATGTCTGGTTTTAAAATTTAATTTATTACGTTTCACTTTGTAATTAAGAAACTAGTCCTTATTAATATGTACAAAATGATTCCAAATAAAATAATTATTAGTTTAGTCATTTTAAATAAAAATTACCCCATTAGAGGCATAAATATGTGCTTTTAAACATTGGTAATGTTTACTAAAAAATTGTTGGAATAAACATTATAGATTATTAGATTCAAAAAAAATGTTGTATTTAGTGCTAAAAATTTATCATCCATCTTCAAAATTAAAAATTGACTGTGTTTTGCAATAGTTCATGAGCTAAAAATGTATTTCATTTTTGAAAAATAATATAAACAAAATATAACAACACAATATTTAAAATTCATGCATTAAAAGCATTCTTGCAATTATTGGCTTTACCGTCAATAGTGTTCGATATATTATATTAACTGAAAATAATAATAGAAGTAAATAGGCCTAAGCATGATTTTCTCGTTTATAGTAAGTTTCGAGTAAAAATTTAGACCAATATTATTAATGCATGTATTTTTGAGTTACCTATTTCAAAATCAGTAATATTTACTCTTTACTATTTTTTTTTCAAAGTATGTTCTTTTTAAACTTAGTATACAGGTTAACTATGATAAACATATTTTTAAATAGAGTCAGTACTAAGCGACAGACGGTATCAAAAATATCTGTGTACCGTGTCCGTTTATTAACACCACTTTTGCACACCACGTTTCCATATCGATATAGTAAATATCTGTAAACAAATTTACAATAGAGAATATGACATATATGGTGCTTTAATATTACCAACGGAAAAATCTATATATGCTTGGTTTTTATTCTAGAATCTTTCAGATATCAACTAAAAACATGGCTAAGCTACATTCTTTATTTTGAAGAATTTTGAAACACAAAAATTAATTGAAATGTTACTAACACATGCAATCGTTAGTTATCGTTAATACAAAGTTTCAAGTCGATATGTTTTCCAATATTTGTTCATTTACAAAAAACAAACAAAAATAAAACTAAATAAAAGCCCCTGGAAGTAGTTGGTAAAGTCATATTAGACAAATAACTATAAAATAACTCTTATAAGCTAAGGATTTGGTAAGTATGTTGTATTTTGCTACTGTAATAACATACTAAAAGTCCTCTCAAAAACAACCTTTGCTACAACCGCGGTCTCGCAAAATGGCGTCCAAAAATCAGTTTTCCCCATAACTCAAAACCTATTCATTATATAAAAAAAATTTTAAATAAAAAATGTTTGTCACAAAACGTTGTACAACTTTTGTGATTAGCAATTTTCAATAAAACTAACCGTTTAGCCATACTTGCAATATTTGGAAAACTATTTTGATAATTTGTTAAAATAACACTAATTACTGTTAAGGGAAATTACAAAGACATTTTTAACAACTAATTTTGATTTCAATTTAAAGATTGGAATTTCCTGAGCAGTTTAACACCAATAACAACTTTTCTCTTTTATATTTTATGTTAATTTTCATGTTACACAGCTGATGCCTTCGATGCATATTGCTACTAAGCTAGGCTACCATAATAAACATTATTGAGTTTACCCATGGTTTGTTTTACTGTATTTAATTTTTTGTTTTAAGATTTATGTTGGAACTCATGGTGATCTATTAACCTTTTGCACTCTATTTACTTGCACTTGGCTCCTCCACCAGATCCAATAAAAATATAACTATTTAAAGAAGTCTTTTTTGTAAATTCGCCAAAAAATTACCATAAACAGTAAATATAACTCTTATTAAATATCATTTTGTTCGGAATAAACCAGAGAATAAGGGAAACAAATTGCTGAGAGATTAAAATAAAAATGTTTCATTGAGTAGGCCTATTTTGAATAATATCGGTTAGAAAAGTCAATAAATTATTATGTTTTGTTATGACATTTTAAATAAGAATAATAGAGTTTAGAGTTTTAAAAATACTTGTTTACACTAAATGTGACAATGTAAAAAATTTGAAATAATAGTCTCGAGGTTTATTAAAATATTTTTTTAGGGTAGGCCTATTTTTAATATATTAGGTCAAAGAAGTAAAAAAAAAATGGTTTTTAATTAACTTAAAAGTTGTAATAAGAGTGATTAGAGCTTTGAAAATACATGTGCAATAAATAGGTCAATTAATTGTATTTATATTTATGTACTAGCTGACCCGTACGGCGTTGCCCGTGGTAGTTGGTATTTTCAGTCTTTTTAACGTAGTTGTATTATTTTTAAGTGTTCAGTCAGTGAGTGGTATTTGGCTTTTATATATATAGATCTTAAATGATAAAAGCACTATTGTCATAATAATAAAAGATCTGAAATTATGATTTTAGTAAATTTAATCCCCCCAAACCCCTCCTAAAATTTCGAATTTTTTTTATAAAATTTCTTAGTGAGCACCTATTGCCCTAGAGGAAGCTACATTCCAAATTTCATTCCAATCCGTTCGGTAGTTTTGAAGAAATCGTGATTTAATAACTTTGATCCCAAACCCCCCTAAAATTTCGAATTTTTTTCAAACCCTTTCTTAGTTAGCACCTATGGCCCTAGAGGAAGCTACATACCAAATTTCATTCCAATCCATTCGGTAGTTTTGAAGAAAACGTGATTTAATAACGTTGATCCACAAACCCCCCTAAAATTTCGAAATTTTTCAAACCCTTTCTTAGTAAGCACCTATGGCCCTAGAGGAAGCTACATACCAAATTTCATTCCTATCCATTCGGTAGTTTTGAAGAAATCGTGATTTAATAACTTTGAACACCAAAGCCCCCTAAAATTTCGAATTATTTCAAACCCTTTCTTAGTAAGAACCTATGGCCCTAGAGGAAGCTACATACCAAATTTCATTCCAATCCGTTTGGTAGTTTTGAAGAAGTCATTTTTGAATAACTTTGATTCCCCAAAACCCCCCTAAAATTTCTAATTTTTTCAAACCCTTTCTTAGTGAGCACCAATGATCCTAGAGGAAGCTACATACCAAATTTCATTCCAATCCGTTCGGTAGTTTTTGAGAAATCGTGGTGAGTGAGTCAGTGAGTCAGTGGGTTTTGGCTTTTATATATATAGATTTAAAAAATTAGGTTAACAATAACAATTGGGTGAAATAATGTTAAATAACCATTGCAACACAAGTTTACTACTTAGTTTATAAAGTTATTATATCTCAACACAAAATAAAACAATAAAACAAAAACAAGATACTACAGTATTTACATAAACACAATTTACATTCATTTAATTTAAAATTTAATATTTATTTTCTAAGATAACTGCCACATCACAGGTGTTTTTGTGAGGAATTTTATGATACTTTACATGTAGAAAAATGCAACATACATACCAAGTACCATGCTTGTACCATAGTGAACAAAGTAGGAGTTTATTATGATAGTCAAGCTTGGTAGCGAAATAAATGGAATTCATCGGCAGAGTATCATTTAAAAATTCACATAAAATAATATAAAAGATAAAAGTAATGTTATTGGTGTGAAACTGTTCAGGAAATTCCAATCTTTAAATTAAAACAAAAATGTTTTTGTTAAATATTTCTTTGTAATTTCCCTTAACGGTAGCCTAATAATTAGTGTTTTTTTTACAAATTGTCAAAATTGTTTTAAAAATATTGCATATAATGGTAAACTGTTAATTTATTGAAAATTGGTAAGTGTACAAAAGTTGTAGCTCTTTTTGTGACAGCAAATATTTTTTATAGGATGAATAGTTTTTGAGTTATTGGGGGAAAACTGGCTTTGAGCGCCATTTTCCAATATAGCGGCCGTAGCACAGGTTTTTTTGTGAGGACTTTTAGTTTGTCATTACTGTAGCTAAATACAACATACATAACAAATAAATAGCTTATAAGACGTTTTTAGGTAATTTGCCTAACATGACTGTTATATTTTTCTGCACATTTTTGGGTAATTGTATCAGGATCCTTTAATAAAGGGGCATACTCATGTTATTCGTGTATTAAAGTGTGTACACTATAGACCGTGCATTGTTAAACACGTTTATGTGTAAAACATACCTAATCAAGATGTGTTTATTATGTGTTCCTACTGCAATAGCTAACAAAGCCAATGCAGTTATTTAAAAAACTTCTGTCAATTGATGTAGTTTTTGTTGTTAATTAGTACGGTTATGTTTATGTTATTTAAATAAACAAACGATGGAGTCCTAACTCAACATCGTATAAAATAATTAACATTGTAACTAATAAGTATAACGTAGTACTAATAAAGAACTGACAATAAACAAATTGTTTAATATAATACTTTACTTTACTCAAATCTAACCATTCGTGTGTACTGCAAGGTTTCACGCAAAACCGCTAGATCGCAGGAATCAATCGTCCTTTTGAACAACAGACTCTAGAGATTAAGAATGTATACAACAGATGCCACTTTAAGGATCTTCTACACCTTGCGTAAAACAGCAAAAGTATGTACTTCGTACTAACGTGTTTCGGACGCCGTTTTTCAACCTAAAAAGTTTTGAAACATCTTAAATTGTTCTTAAAGGATTTGTGCTTTTGTCTTATATCTCGTAATTGAAAGAAATCGACGACAACTCCTTTTAATCAACAGTTTAACTGAGTAAAACTCGATAATTTTTGACGCGTTTTTTGGGAGTTTTAAGCAATAATTTCCAATTTTTAAGCTAACACGTAAAAAATAAAAAGCATTTTTATAACAAAGTAGTTTCCCAGTTTATTAATTTATAAATAGAATCCGAAACACGTTATTATGAATGCATGTTTCAACGATTTTGCGGCTTCAGTCACATCTTTTGTATTGAAATCATGCTGTACAGTGTACACTCGGGAGTTTTCTTCAAGGTAAAGAAGAGCCTTAAAGTTATAGTTTCTTACTGACCTCTATTGTGGACGTTTGAAACTACCGCACTTACACTATGCAACTTCAAAAGTGTATTAATAATATAATATACTTAATATACGCTTATTTAAGAAGATAATATTTTACGACAAACCTTCAGAAAAACAATACTGTACATAACTATAAATAGACCATATGTACTGACCATATTTTGGTATGTAGCTGTTATTTTTCTAAATATATTTAAGTATACAAATTTAGGTCAATCTAATACT
>JAGFPH010003091.1:65849-129799 GCA_018207615.1 Philaenus spumarius | reverse complement strand
GTTTAAAAGAAACAGTTATAAGTATTTTGAAGTTGGATATATAAATAAACAATTTAAAATATGTAAAATCTAAAATTGAACAACAGTTAAACATTTTTTGGAAAATAAAGTGTAGGTGACTCGAGAAGTATTGCCTGTTGTAAATAGGATATTCAACACGAGTATAGTAATGGCCGTGAATTATTGTTAGAGCGCCATATCTAAATTTTGTGGGTTCCTTTTAGCAATTATGATTTATTATTCACCAAGTACAGACGTATTTGCCAGTTTTAATCAAATTACAGAAAAAACATAAAGGAATAGTGGACATATTGTACTTACCTTACAGTAATATAAGCAATACCTTCCAGAATAATTTAAATATAATTCAGAATATTTTAAATGGTACAACCAATGAGCAGTTATAAAATAGTAATATATAGGATAATATAATAATAATAATATTAAATATTACCTGTTATTGGTCTATCATGTGACTTATTTAGGTCGTTTAAATGTTACGACGCGTTTCGGGACCGTAATCCCATTGTCAAGTTGCACTTACACATAACACATTAAAAACACAGAAAACACGTTTAAAAAACACACAACAATTACAACACTTTTAAAACTTGCCGGACAATTATAAAACGTGCACTTCATTGCGTGGACCATGGTACATTAACTAATAACAGAATGTAACTAGAAAACCGGTTTTTGATAACCTAGGGCTGTGTCATACATACTATTGCTTTTAAAATCTACCCCACTTCATTTTTGCAAAAAAAGTAGACTTTTGAATGCTCTTGAGGAATTTGAAATTTATAAGGAGTTTAAGAACAATCCATCAAACTTATTAAATGATCAGCTAGATTTTAAAAGCAATAGTATGTATGACACAGCCCTAGGCTATCAAAAACCGGTTTTCTAGTTACATTCTGTTATTAGTTAGTGTACCATGGTCCACGCAATGATGTGCACGTTTTATAATTGTCCGGCAAGTTTTAAAAGTGTTGTAATTGTTTTGTGTTTTTTTAAACGTTTTTCTGTGTTTTTAATATGTATAAGTGCAACTTGACACTGGGATTACGGTCCCGAAACGCGTCGTAACATTCAAACGACCTAAATAAGTCAAATGACGGACCAATAACAGGTAATATTTAATATTATTATTATTATATTATCCTATATATTACTATTCAAAGTGACTTGGAAACCAAGAATCATGCAACTAAAAAAAGTTATAAAATTATTAAAAGACAGTCACCAACATTAAGGTAATATCCAGTCAATTCTGATATCTATACCCAGGGTTATAAATAGTTTTGAATCAGTAAAAGTGAATAGACTTCTATATAAATTAAAATTAAACCAATTGGACATAGTTTTTCTGAACATTTGAATTTTGGAACAAAATAGAAATTAATTTTAATAATTCAGTTTGTAATATATAATTTTTAAATATAGCTTTAAAAGATTGCCCATTTAACAGCCAGGGATTCATTAACCCGAGAGAAAGAGATTTCGTCGGTGTTATGTAAGAAGGGCGAATCAACCAAAACCACTTTTTTCAGGAGAGCAATTTGAAGTTTTGAAGTTACTTAAAAATTAGAAGTATCGTCTTTAATACAATTCTACACATTCTAATAGAGCTAATATATATTAATATATGTGCACAGCAAGTTTAATGAGCTTAAATCTATTTTTAGATTAATTACAGCACTTTTTTTGACAGAAAATAGGATAATCGCCCTTTTACCATAACTAATTATTCAATGTGGCGCATTTGCCTTACTATCTAAGCTTGTCTACTTGGACAAAAAGGTTGATTAAAAAACATTTGTATTGAACATATTGTTATAATCAGTATAAAAAATAAGTTTAAAATTACCAAACTTTTCTTACATTAAATATTTATGCAATAGCTCAACAAGAGAGGCTTAAACCCGCTTAAAATTAAACCTTCGTATGGGCAAATTTTCTTCTCTGGATGTTTTTTCGTTTTTCCTTTAGTAATCTTCTTACCACTTTTTTCATAGTTACTATGAAAAAAGAAACTACTTTTTTCATAGTTACTGTAGATTACATTTAGTTCTTTTTATTCAGTTTCCGTTTCTTGTTCTTGGCAGTCCAACCTTCTTGTTCGTTTGTAGAAGCAGTCCTACCTTTGTTCTTTATTGCAGGATTCCTATTCACGTAAGGAATATTTTCATAGAATTGATGAAAGTCTGTTGGGATAACTCTTGAAACACACAAGTCTTTTAAGTCTTTGTATTTTTCCCATGATATTGGTATTCTATTCGTATAACCCTTTGGAAGTCTATCCATGCTAACTACTGGAGGTCTTCCAGGTTTCACCTTCATCAGTTTAATTTGTTTGAAGTTTAAGTCCTCATAATTATACTTTAAAAAAATTGTGTCACAATTTTCTTTTTCATAGTGAAACCATTTTATTTTCCTCAACTCAACTTTTTCTCCTTCTGTTGTAAAATATCTTGCTTTATCTTTGTTTTGTTCAGCTAATAATGGCCAGTCAATGAAAGATTCATGAGTCAGTGTAATGACTTTGTATTGTTTTGGATTTTTTCTTGCTAACTGGCAAACTGTGTTCCATTCTGCTGGTACGTTAACTTGAACATTCTTCACAGATCGTTCTATCGTTGAATGCATAGAATCTCCTTCTTGTTCCGAGTGACCGGGCTCATAAAATACATGGTCAATGGATGGACAATGTGTAAGCCGAACTGTGTGTAGGAGGGCAGTTGTGAAAAATTGATTCAAATTTTGTCCCCCACAACTATTGCTCATCAAGAAAAACTGTTCAGTTTCAGGGTGTGTTTTGACGTAATTAAACAGACAAGTTCCTATTTCAATCGAACCCCGGTTACCCTCAGTCTCATTCTATAAATTACAGGTACCCTCCTTTGATACCAAGTCAAAAATTGTGAGATTATAAACAGCCAATTTTCTTTTATAAAAAATTGAAGATACACTTCCTTTTGGACACTCCAAAACGGCTTGCAAGTCAAAATTTAACACTGTTCTTTTTCCATTACTGTCTTTACACTTATTAACCTCTTCCTTTTTTATTTCTCTTGCCTTATCTTTGTTTTGAATGTGTTTCAAATGATTCTCCTCTTCAGCTTTCTTTTCTTCATCTTTTATTTGATAAAAACGATTGCACGTATTGCATTGATCTTTTTTGCCAAATTACCATAGGAGTAAAAAAACTTCTTGTAGAGTGATTTTGAAACAGGTTTAATTAGTATAGTAATCCATTTGCTTCAGATTTTATCTTTTTGTTGTCTTCTTCACACTTTTCTAGATACAGATCATAAAGTTTTTCAAGGTTGAGCTGAGATGACAGGTACAATTTTTTTGATGACTTTCGACAATAATGCGACTCTACGCTTGGTATGGACAAAATATGCTGACGAGCATGTTGTTCAATCATATCATCTGTTTTATTTTTTGCTTGTTGTTTTCCTCTCAGATCTGGCTGAATGATAACTCCTGTCTTACATTTCTTTGCTAAACAAGTTCTCACAAATTTTTCAGAAGCATCAAAAATGGATAAAAAAAAGATCGGCACACACGTACACGCTCTGATTCATTTTCTAAGTAGTAACAAAATAGTTCGGTTTTTACGAGACAGGCCACAACGCTGTCTTTTAGGCTCACTTTATTGTATATTGTCGGCTATAAATTGTCGTTGCCTGTTTTGATTCTTGTCATCATTACCCATGTTCCAGAAATCTTGAAAAAAATTATCTTTTTGACTATCTGAAAACTTTGTACTACATTTAAATGACAGTTCGCCCTTTTTACACCACAACAGATTTATGGTTAATTGCCTACCTGATACGCAATAAAGGCGAATGGACAGTTCGCCCTTCTTACATGACATAATATTGAAAAACTCGTATTCGCCCATAATACTTTGGCTTATAACTCAGAAAATAATGGTGATAAGTATTCGCCTCTCTTACATAACTGTTCCCCTTGAAGAGGTGATTCATAAAAGGTGAATATGTCAAAATCTCCAATTTGGTGATTTCGCCCTTCTTACATAACACCGACGATTTGTTTGAATAATAATTTATATGTCAATATTAATTTTGTGTTAAATACATAAAGAGGAGATAATATAAAATTGTAAAGATAATTCCATTTTAAGTTGTATTTCTCATAAGAGAAATATTGTACTAAAAATAAGTACCCAAAAATATATTGACTAAATATACTGTAGAGTTTTGTTAAATTAAAAGGAGTCAGTTATTTATGATTTTAACATTATAAAATAATATTAAAAGAACAAAATTTATGATATTCTTTATAATATGTATATATGTGTTCGCACTCTAGCGGCCGCATTTTAAGTCCGATTTGGTTCAAATTTGGTACACATGTTGGTTGTCTACGTCGCTCGGATGAGTTCGCTAGCCAAAAAAAAACCAGCAATCGGAAAAACGTTTTTTGACCGGAAGTAACTATTTTTTGAGATTTTTCCTACGAGAATGAATATGTTTTGAGTTTTTTCTACAAATTTAAATGTAGGTTGTTATTCTGCATATTTTTGTTTTTTGACGCGACCTTATAGCTCGCTTGGTTCCCCCAAAATCGATCAAAACGTAAAATACAATAGAAGTACCCGGTTCAAAGCCATGTGGTGGAATCTACCGCGATGTTTGCGTGCGAAGCACGCAATGCATTGTGTATTGAAGATAATCCCAATATGCGGAATGGCGTGTGAACCATTTTGCAGCTATTCAGCACCGTCGTGAATAGACCTATTTCCCAAATTGTTGGTTGAAACCGTAAAACATAGGCCTATAAATTTAATTTTGGAAATTTGCTCAACTCATGTCAGCGGTTTAGCTGCGTGGTCGAATTATTTATGAATACGACCCATTATGTCTTGATTGTATGCAACATGTGTATGGTGATCAGTACCTGTCGTGAAAAGTGTTGCCAATACAATTTATAGATACTACCTTTTACCTAATGAAAAAATGACCTCAAAATGCAAGTCTACTGCCCGAAGGTAATATTGAACCATATAATTTTATTTTTGTTTTCTGAAGGCTCATGTTGGCCCTTCAGAAACCTTCCGGACTCGGGCCCTTGGCGATCGCCGACCAGCCGATCTGGCCAGACCGGCACTGAGTGTGTATATTTATATCAGTACAGTTAAATTGACTACGTGGAAAGTTTAATCAATGTTTATTGACCGAGCGAAGTGAGGTCTCCGTTTTAACTCGACCATTCGGCATTTCATCTGTGTGTCTCTGTCTGTCTCACGATTACGGCCAAACACCTTGACCAATTTTGATTATTTTTGCATGAATGTTCTTTATTCTTAGCGCAAACCATGTATATATACGGTTTTTTCCATTTTTCATTTTTAACCCCTTAAATAAAATAAAAATGGCTGCCGGACAGTTTCTCTCAGTATAAGTTTTTTTCCAAAGCCAGTTTGTGGCGTAAGTCGAATTTAAAAACTTATAATATTTTGCGAGTAGCAAATTAAATTTTCAACAAAATTGTATTCCTGATTTTTTTCCGTATCTCTAACGGTAAGCTCACAAAATGGCCGTAAACTTCAAATTTGTTAAAAATCGTCTTAAGTTTTTGTATTTTAACCATGTTTTTATACGTTTATTCTAAACCAATTCAAAAGTGTTCCACAATTTTTTTGTAGATAATGGTTCATAGAATTCATATATGCCAGTAAAAAAATGATTGAAGTAAAATTAACAAAGTTATTAGCTCAAGAAACAAGCATGTTCAGTAACAAAAGGAGAAAGTTCAACTTTAGGCCTACATAAAAAGAAGTAAACATATTTTGTAATTTTTTTCATAAATGTAAAAGAGTTTCGTAATTTAGTTCTAAATAGAACTGTATACAAATATTTATCACTTTCAAATTTCTTAAGTTGAAAACACCAGTTTTTATGTTCTTACTACAAGACTGCTAACAAAACTAGGCCTGTTTTGAATAGTAATTTAGGAATATATCCTTTGCCCAAAATTGACATATCATTATGAGAAAGTGTAGAGAATAAATCAAAGAACTGAACTGTATACTTGTAAATTTTTATTTTATAAAAGTATTTTACTTAGCTTTACTTGAATTACAAAATGAGATTAAACAAATGAAATCATGCGGAGATAAAGGACATACAAAAAATGACCGTTGGGCAGCGTGGGAATAGTTGGTACATGGGTTGAGATCACGGCGCTATAACATCGTTTGTTTTCATTATTTCTAATATTGGAATATGATATGGAACTGTAAATTACATTGTTAAGTTTTAGTTATTTAAGTATGTAAATATTTAATTCTATGTTTTCCCTCAATAATGTGATATTGTTTATAACCTTACGCATTATTAACCTAAATAAAACACAATGCCCCTAAAAAAAATCTTTGGCAGTTAAAGCTCAAGAAAAAAAAACGAGAACTAGAAACCCCGTAATCGCGGGAATTTCAAAATAATGTTTCACTGGCTAAACCTTCTGCTTTCTTCCTTACTGGCACACTATTTTTAACCTAAGCTCAAAACCACATTTGTTATTTCAACGAGCGAGGTCTACTGTTCACAGAACTACTAGTTATTTTAAAAGTAGTAAGCCTCCGTGAAAAATCACAGACAGATTAGTTAGATACACATCAGAAATACATAATTTAAAAAAATACTATTTAAAAAAAACAGACTTTATCTAGATCTACCTATGATGACCAGCTTGCACAGAATAGACATAGAGAGGTGACCTGGGCCAGCCAGGGAAGCCACCTGTGAGCGCTTGTCCCAACTGTCATGGCGGCCGCGCAGCATGAGTCACCCCACTGGCGAGCGTCAGTGGCTTATTTAAGGGTCGGCTCATGTTGGCTGGCACTCCATAAGACCAATGTTAAATTAAAATCCAAATTTTCCCTTTATTTTTGATCGGAAAATTATAAACGATTAAAATATTATAATTTTTACTTATGAAAAATGCCACACGTTGCGGCGTCAATTAAAATATATCAGATTTTCTCTGTGAGAAATGCCCCACGTTGGGCGTCAATTAAAACACTTCAATTTATTTTAATTACCAAATTGAATAGACCACGTTGTGGAACTAAATTACAATACTATTAAATAACTGATATAATTCAAATAACAAAGCAAGTTTACAATTTTAACAACTTCTTTAATTGAAAATCGAAAAATTAAAATATTTATATACAATTATTCACAAAATAAGTTAAATCAAAATCAAATGTTCATTATAGTCTTTTTTATAACACTCTTAATATCTCGGGGGGTCAGTGCCGACTTTTTCCAATATTGTTATTATTGAAACAGAATTAATAGTTAAAACAGTTATTATAGATAAATATGAAAATTGAACAAGGGGAAAGGAAAATAGTACAATGGGTTAAAATGTAAGTGTATGTAGGTGTATAAAAGGGGGAAGTTATAGCGAAGTTAAATTTATAATGATGGTCCAAACAAATTCTTCTTATATAGATTTTTTATCAAGTCTTTCCAAAATTTACAATATTCAAGTTTTCACTGATGGATGGTTTGAATTATAGATAAAGTTAATTCATGTAAGTAATTATAGGCCTATGGATAGATCTCACCCAGTTTATAACTTCTTCTTCATCAGTGGTATTTTAAATGATTATTAAGGATTATTATACTTCACTTGAGATAAGGTAAGTTATTTATGAAACGTTTACACAGTTTTAGCACTAAAAATCTTCAATTTAAATCGTTTATTGGAGAGCGTTGGTCATACGTCTTGCTTCTTAGGCGTCTCTTCAACAATTAAAATCCTGGGATCCAAACTGGCTTGCTTTGGGCCTTCAGGAAATGGGTACATAAGGCCTGGTGAATTTCGTATCTTCTGGGGTTTGGATTGTTGTACAAAAAAGTGTAATTTAAAATATTGTGTATTTATTTGGTGTTGTTTTAACTAAATTTTGGAATAATTTTGTTTTACAACTAATATTGAATAATAAAATTAAAAAGAAATTGATTAAATAAGAAAATTGCATAAAAATACCAAAAATAGCTCCTTGTACAAATTATTTTATAACATCTACTATTTACAATTAAAACTATACATTTGGCTTTTTAAACTGGGATTTCCGCGCTGCAAGCGGTCACGTGACTGTGGGCGGGACTTAATAAACATGTCCTACACCTATCTATCTTTAGCCGTTGTTTTGTCGACTTTCGGTGAATTGTTATGGCTTAACGGTATTTCCTATGAAATTTTACCAAAGACATTTTTGATGTAGAATCTTTCGTTCTATCTGATGGTGTTCTTCATTTTTTGATTGAAATTTTGGTTCTCTTAGGATTGATGATTCTATTTCTGATATGGCCTAGATTTTAGTATGCCGGTCTGGTTTCAAGTGGATTAAAAAAAGTGAATTTCGGTCGATTGCTTGTTGATTGAGTTAATCTTATAATTTGGATGGATTGGTTGGTTAATTTAGATGAATTTTGATATAGGAAAGATAGGGATACGAGGTCGAGAAATATTATTAATTACGTAAAATGTTATCGAAAGTCGGGTGTTTTAGAATCTTGTTAATTTGTTGCTTGCGATTCCGTCCGCTAGATGTCGTCGGTCGGATCGTTTCTGAATGATTTTTACTATCAGTCTTCTGTCTCTCTCGCACTCATGCGTGTTTAGTTGAAATACAATAATGTATGATTCTTTTGACTTATTAATAATTTTATGGTATATTTTGAATTGTTACACGATATGTCATTTTAAAGCTATGGCCAATATGCATGCAAATGGCTTTTTAAAAATTAAGAAAAATATTTTGTTTAATATTTATTAACAATATAAAACTTTGATTTTTAATATTTTTTTATGTTGTCACTATTAATTATAGCGAAAAACTGCCAAGCCATTCGCCTGAAGAATTTTGTCCCCAAGATTTTGGTATTTTTTAAAAACGCTATTTGAACAACTGCGGGTTTTAAATGGATTTAGGCTGAGCAATGTCCGTGTAACCTACCGCCGCTATAGGGTGATTTTAAATGTTTTTTACGTTGTAACTATTAATTATAGCGAAAAATTACCAAGCCATTCGGATGAAGAATTTTGTCCCCAAGAGTTTGGTATTTTTAAAAAAACGCTATTTGAATAATTGCGAGTTTTAAATGGATTTAGAATGAGCAATGTCCGCGTAACCGACCACCGCTATAGGGAGTCGCAGGTTGCTTTCTGTTTCACTAGAGCCGACCCTTAAATGTTTATTTTTCACAGAGTAGAAGATAACTGATTATAAACAATTGGTGTTTTCCTTTATATGGTGTTGAGTTCCACTGGCAAGACTGAAAATTCATTGTACTGTAGTTGTTATATTAAAAAAAAATGTTATGTTAAGAACAATTGGATGGGTCAGTGCAATAATGAACCAAGTCCACTTTTTCCAATTTTTGGTTAATGGCACTAACATGTGTCTAAAATCATGTCCTTTTCAGTGCAACAAAATACCAAGTCCATAGTATCATATCCAACCAGTAGAATGATATGATTGTTTGCACTGAGAAACTGCAAACAAGTTTCAGTGCAGTAGTGATTCAAGTCCAGTTTATCTGTGGTTCTATTAAATCAGCTGGTGGTTGTACTTCAGAAACAAGTGTTTGTACTTGTAAACGTAAACATCCTCGATTCCATGTACACAAAATGAAAAGGGAAGAGTTTATGAGCACTACCACCCTGGAAGATGTGATACGCAATAACAAAAAAGCTGTCGATTGAGAACCAGTCAAGTTGTTGAAAATAAGATGGATAAAGTTTGAGAAAGGAAGATCTTTTATCATACAATTTAAAGACTCATTTGATGAAACTACTCCCTTCCAAGAATTGAACCTCAAGTAGGAAAAAGAAAGTAAAAGGAAGAATGCAAAAGTTTTAAAGGGGCTTAACTTACAAACTCTTCATGGAGTTAAGAAAAGCCCTCTATACCCTAATCGCAGACCTATTACAATTGCGAAGAAAAATTACATGAAATCCTTGCTACCATACATCCCTGCAATTCATCAGAGTTACTTCAAAAATCTGCCAGTGGAAGTGACAACAAGAGCACGGACATCTCTCAGAGAAGCACAAGTTCAGAGTGACCCGGAAGAAGATTAAGTACTCAAACATGTTATAAAAATGTTTATTATGTAGTCAAAATAAATTTGTTCATATTCATATAACTTCAGACCACTAATTTTAACCCAAAAAGTACCTGCATTTCAGATGAACATAATCACTGAGAAATTTCAGTGCAAAAGTGAACCAAGTCCATATTTTTCTTGTTGGACTTGTCTCCATGGTTACCATGTTTTAATAATTCATTCTAACAAACTGGTAAGTTTAAGTAAAAACTACCTAGAACTATTTTTCCCCCTATCATAAAAACTGTGGACGCAATGATTTTTTAACTTTGAAGCCATTTTTATCAAATCTTACCTGAGTGGACTTGGTTCATTAAAGCACTGAATCATCCAATTATTGATGTCACATTGTTTAGATATTCAGTTTGATTGTAAAATAAACTATTTTCAATCCTGATGCCACGTTTTAATCTTAAAACCTTCAACCAATAAAATTATCAATATTCAAATTTTTCTCAAATTTATAAATTGATGATGACTAATACAATGAACATTGCAACAATTAAATCTCAACATTCCAAATGTAAATTAGAAACTAAGTTTTAACAAAATATTCGTCAGATTAAAAAAGTTTTAAATATGTATAACATATTTTAGAAAAGGTGAGAATTTAGTTCTATCTAGCAAATAATAATAAATGTAATAGTTAACTTTTATTATACGAGTGATATGCAGTGTCAAGCTTTCTTTGTTTATTTATTGGGTGACTACTTTATGTTCTATTAATAAGTTAAAATAAATTTTCATGTCTTTTTGAAGTAGTAAATAACATTATTTTTCTTGAAAAACAGTAAATAACATTCAAAGGCACTAAAGATTATTAATAATCAGGAATGGAAGACAATGTGGATGTCCGCCGTATCCACCGGCCGCTGTGTTGTGTCGGCGCCGCACGTCGATTTGAGCTGCGAACATACTATAATTCGCCAGTATTCAACCAACTTCCTCAACAAACCGTAATTGAAAAAAGTTTGGAATAAAAAAATTAATTTAACTTTTTATCTAAAAGTTTCTCGCTGACGAAATTCATGTGCCCTAAAAATAATAAACTTCCTCAAAGGTCAACTTTTTAATGACATTCACTTCACTTCAAAAGACATCGAAAAAGTCAATCTATTAATCTAATATGATACCGTTGTTTGTAAATTTTTAAAATGGCATTATCATCATCTTTCAACATTACTCTATATTTCTCTAAAATTTCAAAATTTTTGGAGGTGCCTAAAAGTTTTAAAATTCGTTGTATTTATTAAGCATTCAGACTAACTTTCTAGTCGCTAGTCGCTGGTTTTTCGTTTCTCGCCCCAACTGACATGGCCGCCAGTGGCTTCATTCATTGAATACTTAACACTTATGCTTCACTGCCCAATATGCAGCTTTTATTAAATGGCAATAGCCGTATTGCAATAGCCCCTCTATTTATATTTATATTCTGTGCTCGCTGATGATGATGGTGATTTTTAACTCGGTAATTTGCGTACAATTATAAGGATAGTAAAACTGTAGGTTTATTTGTTAAAATTTTGTATTTATATTCATTATTATATAGCCCTATCCAAATAAAGATAACAATGTTATATATTAATTAATTGCTTTCTAACTTCATATTGATAGATCAAATGATTTAGAAGTTACTAATATTATAATGAAGAAATTAATAATGGAATTATGTTTATGTTTATATGTTATACGAAGATGTACAAATGTTTCCGAAGTTAAACGAATGGGTTCTTTAAACTTGTATAAATGAATATTGAAAATAAAAGGTTGTATTTATATTAATTTTATAACCTCAATGCAAATCTTATAACACATTATAGGCTAAATTAGTTCTTTAACCACAGAATATTGAATAGAATAGAAGTGGCATAGGGTAAGATGATGTGAGTCGACTCCCGCTCTCTAATCCCCACTCCTTTGCCCTTAATCACACACCCTTCCGCAGTCACATCCTACACCTTCCATGTTACATCAGAACTCTCCTCGTGTGTTTATGTTACTCCTTGTCTTTATTGAAGTTTCTTTTTTTGTATTTTGTTATTTTTTATGTTATAATGCTTTGTTGTGTGGCCTTTGGTTGCAGCGTGAGAGAATCGGATAAGTTTCATCAGTAAGTATCTGTACTAATATTATAAAGAGGTCAAATTTGTTTGTTTGTATGTAGGGGGTAATCTCTGTATGGGGGTAATCTCTGCAACTACTGAATCGATTGAAAAAATATTTTTACTAATAAAAAGCTACACTATCCCTGAGTAAACATAGGCTAGAAATTATTTTGTTAAAAGCCTTTTTTATTTCAATATTTATAAATTTTGTCGGAAAAAATTTTAGGTTAGGCCTAGACTGATGAAGGATCACATGTATTTACATTTGTTACCATAGCAACCAATTGAATAAAATAACAGATAAAACTTCTGATTCAAACTGTGAAGCAATTATTTAAATTTCGAACTTTTAGGTTAGGTTTTTATTAAAGTGTAGACCTGAGCCTTGCTGGTTCTTTTAACCTTTGTTATAACTGCAGTTATAAAATATACGAAATAATTTGATTTGAACATCATTATATACCATCTTAGATTGGGGTTATTATAAATTTTTTTATAAAGAGGTAAAATGCTTTTGTTTATTTGTTTGTATGTAGGGGATAATCTCTGGAACTACTGTACCTATTGAAAAAATAGATTTACTACTAAAAAGCTATGCTATCCTTGAACAACATAGGATAGAATTAATTTTGATTCAAGGGTTAAAACAACCCATAAAACAATTAAAATTAATTGTTATATTTTCCTTAAACAGTTAGTGAGCTGAAAATTTGTACATTTATATTTTACAACATAGGCCTACATAAAAAAAGACTCATAGATTGACATTTTGTCGCGAGCTGCTAAGGGGTGAAAATGTAGTAAAAATGTTGATTGTTATACTTTCCTTAACATTAGAGAATAAACCCTTAATAAATTAAGGTATTTAAAAATAAGAAATCACTATGTTAAATCCTAATTAAATTAAATAAGACATATTAGAATTTAATGGGAAAAAGGTTTTTTCCTAAACATATCACTTTTTAGAACAAGAAGCTCACTATCCATTACTTTTAAAAAGCATGGTGGCATATTATTTGAAAATAAGGATATTACATCACATAAATGAGATCAACGATCAAATCCACAAAAATAAAATAAGGTCGAGAAACAACAAATTAGAATTGTTCCAGGGACAATAATTTTTTTATAATAATCTATACTTAAATACCTAAATAAAATTTGTAAATACTAGCTGAATACCCGTGCATCGCTACAGGGAATTTGTTTGTTGCATCACCATGATTTATATTTAATTGTCATGGTATTGCCTCATTTTCTTTCATATATTATTATTAAAGTTAATTATAACATTTATATTCAATTACTTTGGTATTTATTGTTCACTGGTTGCTCGTCAATCGTCTTCGTCATGGTATGTGTGCTAAATATATTAAATAAATAAAACATTTAGAGTGAAGAGCGTCTTTTTTTTCAACCGCTAAATCTACAGACTGGTAAATCACAGTCTTAGCTTGATGATTGCAGCGTCTGTAATTGCGAATGCATAGATTGGGTTAGTTTTGATTAGGTTACGTCTTAAATATTTTCTTAAAATTAATAAGATTCAAATTTCAGCTCTCTAGCTTTAAGGAAAGAATACAAATTAGTATTGATTGTTTTTAGGGTTTGTTATTATATTTTCAACCCTTAGCAGCACGTAACGAAATGTACAACTGGTTTACTTTTTATGTGTATCGTGTAAGAAATAAATGTACAAAATTTCAGCTCTCTAGTTTTAAGGAATGTATGAATATTAATAATTATTGTTTTTAGGGGGTTGTTAGCACATTTTCACTCCTAGCATCAAGTAACAAAATGTAAAAGTAATTTACTTTTCATATATGTTTTGTAAGAAATATATGTAAAAATTTCATCTTTAAGGAAAGTAAACAAACAACATACGGTATATTGTTTTAGGGAATGTTTCAACCCTTAAAGGTCAAATATTTTAAAATCCTATCTTAGAGCACCTATAGCAATTATGAGCAATATGTGAACCAAATATTTCACGTTCCTTAGCGGTATTAAATTAATATTTATAGTTATAGGGGTTGTTACTAAATCTTCACCCCTAAGCAGAACGTGATAATATGGTAAAACTGGTTTATTTTTTATATGTTTCTTCTAAGAAATAAATGTATAAAATTTCAGCTTTCTTGCTTTAAGGAAACTATAACAAACAATGTTTATTGTTTTATAGGTTGTTTCAACATTTAAAGGCTAAATATTTTAAAATCCTTTCTTGGTTCGCCTCTAGCCCCTATTGTGTACCAAATTTCACGTTCCTAGGTGGTATTAAATTAATATTTACAGTTTTAGGGGTAGGGGTTGTTACTACATTTTCGCCTATTAGCAGAACGTTACAAAATGTAAAACTGGTTTACTTTTTATATCTATCGTGTAAGAAATAAACGTAAAACATTTTTGTTTTCTAGCTTTAAGGAAATTATAACATAAAATACTTATTTTTTATTGGTTGTTTCAACCCTTAAAGACCAAATATTTAAAAATCATTACTTAGTTTGCCTTTAGCTCCTATGAAAAATATGTGTACCAAATTTCACGTTCCTAGGAGATAGGGTTTTTGAGATAGGCCTATATAACAAACAATATTTATTGTTTTAGGGGTTGTTTCAACCCTTACAGACCAAATATTTTAAAATCCTTTTTTAGTATGCCTCTTGCCCCTATGACAAATACTTGTACCAAATTTCAAGTTCCTAGGTGGTATGGTTTTTGAGATATATAACAAACAATATTTATTGTTTTAGGGGTTGTTTCAACCCTCGCAGGCCAAATATTTTAAAATCCGTTCTTAGTGTACCTCTAGTGCCTATGAGCAATATGTGTACCAAATTTCACATTCCTAGGACGTAAGGTTTTTGATATATACAACAAATCATATTTATTGTTTTAGGGGTTGTTTCAACCCTTCCAAACCAAATATTTTAAAATATTTGCAAATATTTGCTTCTGTTACAAATACATGTACCAAATTTCACATTCCTAGGAGGTAATGTTTTTGAGATATATAAACAACAATATTTATTGGTTTAGGGGTTGTTTCAACCCTTACAGACCAAATATTTTAAAATCCTTTCTTAGTATGCCTCTTGTCCCTATGACAAATACTTATACAAAATTTCACGTTTCTAGGAGGTAAGTAGAGTCCGCGGCAGTATAGCGCCAAAAGTGGTGGGGGAAGGTCATTGACCTTGGGCCACGCCCCCTTTTTTTTGGTGTTTTTGGTTCCTTACCTAAGCCACGCCCACTTTTTTTGGGTCCTAACCTAAGCCATTTTTTGGGGTTTTGGATTTTGGGTTTTTTGGGGGTCCTAACCTAACCTAACATTTTTTGGAATTTGGGTTTTTGGAATTTTTGGATTTTTGAAGCTTTTGGATTTTTGGGAATTTTTAAAAATTTTGGAAATTTTGGATTTTTAAAGATTTTTGATTTTGGGGAATTTTGAGCCGCCATATTTTTTTTTGGCAGCCATCTTGTTTTGTAATAATTAATATTTAATTTAATTTTTTGCTTTGAAAAAAGTTTGGGTGTCTCCGAGAGTCGAACCGGGTATCACTGAGACCCGAGTCCACAACGTTAGCGGTTAGGCTACGTCGACTCTGTTAGGAATGTACTATCTTGTGAAGTATATAAGTTTAACACCCGTCATCAACCTTGTATCAGATACAAGGTGTTATAGTGTCGTCGGGATATAGTATAAATTGTATTATAACAACCCGAACATTACCGATCGTTCCCGAATCCAACCGAAGGTCACTTAGAAGAAATTAAGAGATTTCAATGTTATAGTGTTGTCGGGATATAGTATAAATTGCATTATAACAACCCGAACATTACCGATCGTTCCCGAGTAAATCCGAATCGGACTTAGAAGAAATTAAGAGCTTTAAATGTTATAGTACCCTTGTAATATAGTATAAATTGCATTATATAATCCCGAACATTACCGATTGTCCCCGAATCCAGCCGAATCGGACTTAGTCAAAATTAAGGCTCGCAAACCGGTATTTTCCGAACGTAAGGCTCTGCCGCAACCCCCGAAAGCCGTACTTAGGCGAAATAAAACTTAGGCTAACCATAGGCGCTGCCGCAACCCCTTGTAATATATTTCTACCGGTCTTACCCGAACCAAAACGCCGGACTTGACCTAGCTTAGGCTTCGCTGTACCCTGAATTATTTTTATAAAATGCGTTATAACGTATGGAAAACCGAGCTAACCCGAACTTAAGGTTCTGTCCGAGTTCAATCGAAGGGCACTTAGCCGAAATAAAACTTTGGCTAAAATTAGGCTCTCCCGCATCCTTGCAAACCGCACTTAGGCTAACTATAGGCGCCCCCGCAACCCGTGCGTATGATATACACTATTTCTACCGGTCTTACCCGAACCAAAACGCCGGACTTGACCGAGTTTAGGCTTCGCTGTACCCTGAATTATTTTTATAAAATGTGTTATTATGTATGGAAAACCGAACTAACCCGAACGTAAGGTTCTGTCAGAGTTCAATCCGTACTTAGGCGAAATAAAATTTTGGCCAACATTAGGCTCGGCCGTAACCCATGCGTATGATATACGTAATTACATAACCGACCAAATTACGTAACGTAATGTTTCTAAAAAGTAAAACAAGTTGTACTCGGTCTAACTCAACCCCCGGGGTCACCCCTCCCCCAAATTTTGGAACAAAATTTCGAAAAAACGGAAATGTTAATGTTTTTAACGGAGGCTAAAGTGCAAACGAATTCTAAAATATATTTCGTACACGGAGGCAGCTATTCAAAGCCTTCGTGTGTAGAGCTATTTCCCCGCAACGGAATTTCTCCGCAATGGTTATTAATATAAAATTCGCTCAACTAACAGATCTTTTCCGAACGTAAGGCTCTGCCGCATCCCATGCGTATGATATAACTGTTTCTACCGGTATTTTTCGAACATAAGGCTCTGCCGCAACTCTTAAAAACCGTAACTAACCGAAATAAAACTTTAGCTAACCTAATCTTAGGCTCCGCCGCACCCTTGTGTATAATATATGTAATTACATAACCAAACTTAATCGATTCCGGCTGTATTACTTAACGTTAAAACTTTCTCTAAGCCACCTTTAAAATTTGTTTCAATATAAATTCTCCGTATGTTTTTTGGTAGACACGGTAGCTTAGTAACAATCACGGTTTTAGCTTTAACATTAAAATTATTAATAATTACTCTATGTTGTGTATCGTTTAATCGATTAGTTATTAATAAAATGTCTCTGTTTTATAACTCGTTTCTTTTTACTCGATACTTTACCATTTCTACGACCTTAGGCTCTGCCGCACCCTTGATTTACATCAAAACTTTCGGTAATGATTTTATGTTCTAAATTATTTATTAACACGATTATACTTAACGCTTTTCCCCGAATTTTGTTGAACCAGCATTCTGAACTTTAACTGACTAACATTTCACATTTCTGTACATTGTTATAAAATCGACACCCTAGCTAGATGCTGACTAGACATTTAAATAGTTAGCAAATGTATATCTTTACACAAATTTTGTGGCCCTAACCTATCCGATCTTTTTCGAACTAAAAACTTAGGCTTCGCTGTAATCTTGAAATATAACTGTTTATACCGTACAAACCCCGCATAGATTGTACTTTGAGTTTATGTTACAACTTCAAATATTATTATAATTACTTACCCGAACTTAGGCTCTCCCGAATCCAGCCGAACAACACTTAGCCGAATTAAAACTTTGGCTAACCTAACCTTAGGCTCTGCCACACCCTTGTGTATGATATACGTAATTACATAACCAAACTTAAGATGTAGACTTACACATTCCAAACGAATAAGCAAAAATTTATGTTAGCATGTGTAACAATGCCGAGTCGGCAGAATTGTATCCGTTGTACTGTCAATTGAATTCGCTAATTCTCTACCAGAACGCGCTACCATCGGACGGGTTAATATTTCTAAGATTCTCTACCAGAATGCGCTACCGCCGAAACCTTGTAAATATAAATTACATTTAAATACTTCTTTTTTTTACAAAGTTTTTTTATTTCCCCTAATAATCTCACTTCTCTATATCACATGGGTTATTTTTTATATTACCGTGATATTACCTAATTGTGCTTACCAGTGCAACTTAACTGTTTCAAAATTGTTGGGTTTGAATAGCAAATATATTGACTCATTTAATTTTTTTTTCGTAACAGGATTCAACAAAGAAAGAAGACGACCGCGCTAACCACTGTCACACCGCTCCCAAGTTTTATATAGTTCATTAGATAATTCTCAATTTACAAAAGATCTTTACCTAAATTTCCGAACCTCATTTGAGCGCTTCAAGTCGCCTAACATTAATTGATTTTGTACATGATTATGCAGTTATTTTCTCGTTCTGAATATACTTAAAGAGGACCAAAACGTTCAGTCGCGTAGTTTTTAATAAGTGTGTAGTCAACTGGAAAATTCATATTGCACACATAAAAGTACGTATACACACGAACCCATAACAATTCTAAGAGATTTTACACAAATTAACAGACAGCATTGTACCAGTGCAACATTTTCCAACAACTGACTAGTGTTGTCAAGTCGAACGGTAAATATTAAGGTAGAAAATGTACAGACTGTGGAATAGCCGTTGGTTTTGACTCTTTACATTTTTATTACGATTAGTAGACACCTGTGTCGAATGTCTTTTATCTGTACTTAATAGAGAACTCCACCCATGCTCGCTTCGCTCACCGACGCAGCTATCGCAGTGTCTTTATTGGTGGTCAATAGACGCTCACTGGCGTATTTTAAATTTCTTCTTTTAACGATCGGCTTTGAGCTCTGACTCTACAATCATCAACCTCCACGGTCTACAAAATACCACTACGGTACCCTGTCTCACGGAACTAGTTTGTCTTATCTATCTAGCCAATTTGACCAAAAGCATGTTCGCGTGCTTTTTCAAAACTTTAACGGGGTTTCATATCCATAGTACTGTGCACGGTATTATTGTACGACTTTACTATATTCGGTAATAGATCGACCAACTCGTATCTGCCGCGGGCCGTAAATTCACGCAACATTCGATTTTTCGAAGTACGATTCAACCTTTCCACTATGGACGCTTTTTGTCGGAATAAGTCGCGTAATGGTTTATTTTGTGTTTTCGCACTTATTTTTGTACGTGCGCGTTGAAAAATTCCTTATTCTGATCGCTCTGGAAATGTTTCATCTTATGATTGTAAAATATCGGCTCCAACGCGGCCGCTACGTCCAGCCCAGATTTCGACTTTATAGGCACAGGAAAAATACTTATGTTAGCATACGAGTCTAGGCTATTTCCTAACCAAACCCAAACTACAACAAATAATACCTTGGAGATACATAGCGTTATTTAACCTAACGGACATTAGCGGACATTACTTATTAGTCAAACCCTGTTTTGACAATGACCACGACAACGGCAGACAATAACGACAAAAACAACAACAACGACAAAGACAACGACGAAAACGACGACGAAGTTAACGATGACCACGACAATGACAAAAACAACGACGAAAACGACGACGACTTGACGACAAAGATGACGACTTTAACTATGACGACTTTAACTATGACCACGATATCGACGATGACCACGACAACGACAAAAACAACGACGAAAACGACGACGAATTTAACGTTGACCACGACAACGACAAAAACGACGACGACTTGACGACAAAAACAACGACGAAAACGACGACGACTTTAACGATAACCCCGACAACGACGACAAAAACGACGACTTGACGACAAAGACAATAACGAAAATGACGACGACGTTAACAATGACCATGACAACGACGACCGTGCCGCTAAGAGAACGTAACGGAGACGCTACGAGAACGCGAAGAGAACGGAAGAGAGACCGTTCAATTCAGCAACGCATCTCAGATGTAGTCCCATAAGAGCTCAACATAGCCTAGCCTTGTGTTAACTACATAATCGCCGACGTTGACGAGACCTATGCCTATGTTCTTAACTAACCTAAAATATGCTACTTCCATGTGTTGCAACAACAAATAACCTAGAACACCATTAACTAGTTGTTAACTAATCTAACCTAAATAGGGTACATTATCATAATCTATTTGTGTGTGTGTGCGCTCGCGCGCGCGTGTGTGTAACACTTTACTTCTATCGGTATTATTTTCAATTGTCAAACGGTAGCTTAAATAAATCTGGACAACTATTTTAGCTTTTACATTCAAATTATCAATTGCTTTAAGTTGCGTTTCTTTTTACTCGACAATTTACCACTTCTACGATGTTAACAGTAAAAGAAACATTTATAGAAAATACTTCTTGCAGCCCGATGTATACTTATACATCCGCCACGAATCAGCAGAAAGTTATGCTAACGCGTATAAGATTGCTGAGTTGGCAGAATTGCATCCCGGAGTGCTGTCTATTGAACTAGCTGATTCTCTAACAGATAACGTGACCATCGGACAAGCAAATATTTATAAATTCTCTACCAGAAAGCTCTAAGGTCGAAACCTTGTAAATATAATGTTATGTACGAATGCAAAAAAATAAATAAATTACATTTGCATTCAGTTTGTTTTTTTTTCATTAGGCTATGACGACACTTCTGCTTTTGTAGCGTAGTTTGGAGCTATACATGATCAGGCTTCGCTGTACCCTGAATTATATTTAAAACAAGGCGGCTTGAGTAACCCCCTCCCCCAAAATTTTGCCTCGAAAATACTCCGGGTGAACTTAACCTTAGGCTTCGCTGTACTTTGAAATACCTACATAAAATGCGACATATTTCCAAGTATAACCCGAGCTTAACCGATCTTACCCGAGTTAAGACTTATGCCAACGGTGAGTACTTCCACCGTATTATGATGTATACCCTGGACTTGACCGAATCCCCTCTCGCACGGTGATATTTCTCTACCAGAACGCGCTGATGTCGGACGGGGGATAGTTAAAAAATTCTCTACTAGAATGCGTCGTCGTCAAACACACAGAGTCCGGAGTGTTGGTGGGGGTGGGGGAATGCCGTCATATTTATTTAATATTTAATATCAATATTTAATGGCATACACTTTCCACTTTTAAAATTGCATAGTATTAAGAAGAAGCTTTTTCATAGGAGTTGTAATGAAAGACGACAAAAGGTTAAATACAATTTATTATCACACTTTTATTCACAATCAGCTACAATTCTTCTTTTGTCCTTACTGCTGTTTCTATATGTGGGTAGTTCTCTCGCCTTTCTGCCTATGCTGATGACCACTCCTGTTGTCTTTTTTTAACGGTTCACCACACCACAGTTGATTTTAAAATCATACTGTACAGCTTGTCGGTGCATTGATACTTTTTTTTTAACGCGGTAATTTCCTAGGTAAGTATACTGATCCATGCGATGGAATAAAGCCCTCTAAGATAAAAACACTCTCGGAAAAGATTCTATTCTTTCTCTACATACACTGCAGCGTGTACAACACAAGGCGCACGAAGCGCAAGCTATTAAATGTTTGCAGGGTAGAAAACTACTTGAACTTCGTCCGATAAACAGATTTTACACTCGGTCGTAGGTAGAGTTCGATTTTTCTGTACCACAATATTACAGTCGTATTTGCCAGCCGTATTCACAAAGTCTTTTCCTTTCGCTAACAATAGGAACTTGCACTTGTGGAACCATTTCGCGTGTACAGTCCAAGGATCGTCTTGGTCTTTCCAATCTTTTAAACCACCTCCGCAACAGAAACATATCGTTTGATCTCCAACGCCGGTGTAAAAGAATCCAGAGTCGTTAAACTGTTGAGACTTCACTTTTAATTGTTCAGGACTGTTCTTATACGAAGCCAATCTAGCTGAATTACTTATGTATCTTTTATAAGATATATTATTTACCGTTAAAGAAGTATCATCGGATATGATGGGTTTTAAATTATTTTTAAAATGTACTTCTCCACTGATAACACGATTTGATTCGGTGTTTCTTTCGAGTTTTACAGATATGAGATCGCTACCGCTTGCATTGACTTTGACTGCTGTACTATAAAGTAAGTATTTAGTCGATGATCCCTGTTTGCACACATCGATAACTACTGTAACAAATTCCTTTCCTACGTTATCCATTGCCGGCGAGTTGTTTACTGTACGTTTCGTTGACATTTCGTTTATTTGTGTAGTATCGCTTAAAGCACTTCTTAAACTTAACTCTAACTTAAACGAATGCAATTTGTTATCCTAGCGGACGGTGTGGAATCCTTGGGGCTCGGTTAACCTAAGCGGTGGAGGAGTGACTAACCTAAGAAACAGCTTTCGTCGTGACTTCATTCCGCCCCAGCCCCGATCGCCCCTACCTTAGCCTAACCAACAAGAGTTCGTGGTGGTGAGGGGTCTAAGTTGTATTAACCTAAACGGTAACCTAATAAACATCTGATTTGGATCTTTTGGGGGAGCCTAAGTTGTAGTCCGGACTTGTCCGATCCTAGCCGAACGAATACAACAAAAATATACCAGAGAGCCAAAATTAATCTAACCTAACTACCTGAGAACATACCCTACCTAACCTAACCTGAGAACCTAACTTATCCTTACCTAACTTATACTTACCTAAATTAACCTAACATCCACGACGTCGACACTACGAGAACGGAAGAGATACCGTTCAATTCAGCAACGCATCTCAGATGTAGTCCCATAAGAACCCAACACAGCTTAGCCTTATGTTAAGATTGCCACATTATCGCCGACATTGACGAGACCTATACCTATGTTCTTAACTAACCTAAAATATGCTACTTCCATATGATACAACAGCAAATAACCTAGAAGACCATTAGCTAGTTGTTAACTAATCTAACCTAAATAGGGTACATTACGTAATAGCGAAGGACTAAGTCGACAACTAACCAAAGACGAAATTTGAAACTATGTGGTCGGTTGCTACCCAGAAAGGATTATTAGAATGAAAACAATTCATAAGTTAAATAATCATGTAATTTATTTTGTACATTATATTTACAACTGACACAAGACTATTCAGGACCATACACAATAACACGAAAAGTTACACCAGTCAACTACGAGTTAGAAATGTACAGATACGGACGATTAAAACCAGACATAGTGCATGTGGCACGGCTGAAAAAATATAATGCGAACATCTCAAACTAAAAAACATTTAAAAAAATGTGTAATATAATTACAAATTGATAAGTGTTAGCTGAAAAATAAATATTTACTTCTGCATTCATAGGTTAACATCCAAAATATCACCCCAATTCTTAGGTTAAACCAAAAAAAAATATCACCATTTTCTTAGGTTAAACCAAAAAAATCACCCGATTCTTAGGTTAAACCAAAAAAACTTCACCCGATTCTTAGGTTAAACCAAAAAATTTTTACTCTGCTGTTTTAATGCTAGACACAGTGGCGGCTTGCCCATAAGGGCTCTCGGACGCCGCCCCTCCAAAAGATCGAAAAAGAAAAAAAAATTAAATACCCATTCAATTATAATTATACATCTAATTAACCAAAGTGTTTTTTTCAATCACATACATCGAAAATGTAGGAAAAAACACGCAAAAATAGCGCGAGAAGTTTGTATTTGTAGCCGTGGGTCGCTGGCCAGAACGTCCCAATCCATTACCATGCAGTTATATGAAGAGTGGTAGTGGTGGGGGCTGCTGGTGCTATGACGCGTCTAAGCTTGTGCCTTATGGAAGGCTTGGGACGGCGTCCGAGCATGCGCAGAGCGACGTATTGAGTCGGAATGAAGGATGGATTTCTGCTACAAGCAATATAACTAAAGGTGTGTAAGTAGAGTATTTCAGATTTACATATGATAAGTATTTCAGAAACATATGGCATCACAAATTTAATACCTAGATTGCCTTAAAAACTCACTAAAATACACAAAATGTACAAACACCCCAGTGGTGTGTGCCCCCCCAGCATTTTACTCACGAGCCGCCACTGGCTAGACAGCAGTTGCCTAGCCTTGTTAGACAACTATTAAAACTATTTGAGTTAAAACAGAGACCTCGCTTACGCTCAGTCAATTATGTTGTTACTCACGTACATACGGATGTAGGCCTACACACGCTTTAATAGGAGTTGATGTTTAAATTTACTGACTCTTTGTTGCTATGGTAATAACTAGTAGTTCTGTGAACAGTAGACCTTGCTAGTTGAAATAACAAATGTGGTATAATGCGTAAGATAGCTAAATATATCGCGTTATAGAGGGACAACATAGAATTAAATATTTACATACCTACTTAAATAACTAAAACTTAACAATGTATTTACAGTTCCATAACTTACATATCATATATGATATTAGAAATAATAAAAACAAACGATGTTAAAACATCGTGATAGTGATCTCAACCCATGTACCAACACTTCCCACGGTGTCCAACGGTCATTTTTTGTGTGTCCTTTATCGCCGAGAGGTTTCATTTGTTTCATCTCATTTTTAATTTAAGTAAAGCCAAGTCAAATACTTTTATACAATTTACAAGTATGCAGTTTAGTTCTTTGATTTATCCTCTACACTTTCTTATTATTATATGCCATTTTGGGGTAAAGGATATATTCCTAAATTACTATTCAAAACAGGCCTTGTTTTGTTAGTAGTATTGTAGTAGGAACATAAAAACTGGTGTTTTCAAAATGAGAAATTTGAAATTGATTAATATTTTTATACAGTTCTGTTAGGAACTAAATTACGAAACTATTTTACATTTATGAAGAAATTACAATAATTTTTACTACTTTTTATGTAGGCCTAAAGTTGAACTTTTTCCTTTCGTTACTGGACATGTTTGTTTCTTGAGCTAATAACTTTGTTAATATTTTAGCCTACTTTAATCATTTTTTTACTGGCATATATGCATTTTTCGAACCTTTATCTACAAAAAAGCTATGGAACACTTTTGAATTGGATTAGAATAAACTTATAAAAATATGGTTGAAATACAAAAACTTGGACGATTTTTAACAAATTTGAAGTTTACGGCCATTTTGTGAGCTTGCGGTTAGAGATACGGAAAAAATCAAGGATACAATTTTGTTGAAAATCAAATTTGATACTAGCAAAATGTTTATACAAAACCTTATATATACATGACTCGGCCTAGGAATAAGGAACATTTATGCAAAAAATCATCAAAATCGGTCAAGGCGTTTGGCCGTAATCGTGAGACAGACACACAGGCGAAATGCCGAACTGTCGAGTTAAAACGGAGACCTCGCTTACGCTCAGTCAATTATGTTGTTACTCACGTACATACGGATGTAGGCCTACACACGCTTTAATAGGAGTTGATGTTTAAATTTACTGACTCTTTGTTGCTATGGTAATAACTAGTAGTTCTGTGAACAGTAGACCTAGCTAGTTGAAATAACAAATGTGTTTTTGAGCTTAGGTTGAAATAGTGTGCCAGTAAGGAAGTAAGCACAAGGTTTAGCCAGTGAAACATTCCGGGATTTCTAGTTCTCGTTTTTTTCCTTTTTTTGAGCTTTAACTGCTAAAGATTTTCTTTTAGAGGCATTGTGTTTTGTTTAGGTTAATAATGCGTAAGATAGCTAAAAATATCGCTTTATAGAGGGACAACATACAATTAAATATTTACATACTTAAATAACTCAAACTTAACAATGTATCATAAGTTAACTTAAGTTCCATATCATATTCCAATATTAGAAATAATGAAAACAAACGATGTTAAAACGTCGTGATAGTGATCTCAACCCATGTACCAACATTTTCCACGCTGTCCAGCGGTCATTTTTTGTATGTCCTTTATCGCCGCGAGGTTTCATTTGTTTCATCTCATTTTGTAAAGCTAAGTCAAATACTTTTATGAAATTTACAATGATAATTTACAGGTATACAGTTCAATTCTTTGATTTATCCTCTACACTTTCTTATAATAGTATGTCATTTTTTTGCAAAATGATATATTCCTAAATTACTATTCAAAACAGGCCTAGTTTTGTTAGCAGTCTTGTAGTAGAAACATAAAAACTGGTGTTTTCAAAATAAGACATTTTAAATTGATTAATATTTTTATACAATTCTATTTAGAACTAAATTACGAAACTTTTTTACATTTAAGAAATGATTACAATAGTTTTTACTACTTTTTATGTAGGCCTAAAGATAAACATTTTCCTTTCGTTACTGAACGTGATTGTTTCTTGAGCTAATAACGTTCTTAATTTTACTTAAATAATTTTTTACTGGCATATATGAATTCTTTAAACCTTTATCTACAAAAAAGCTATGGAACACTTTTGAATTGGTTTAGAATAAACGTATAAAAACATGGTTTAAAATACAAAAACTTGGACGATTTTGAACAAATTCGAAGTTTACGGCCATTTTGTGAGCTTACCGTTAGAGATACGGAAAAAAATTAAGAATAAAATTTTGTTTAAAATTTAATTTCCTATTAGGAAAATGTTATTAGTTTTAAAATTCGACTTACGGTTAAGCCACAAACTGGCTTTGGAAAAAAGCTTACACTGAGAGAAACGGTCCGGCCGCCATATTTATTTTATTTAAGGGGTTAAAAATGAAAAATGGAAAAAACCGTATATATACATGGCTCAGCCTAGGAATAAGGAACATTCATGCAAAAATTCATCAAAATCGCTCAAGGCGTTTGGCCGTAATCGTGAGACAGACACACATACAGACACACAGACGAAATGCCGAACGGTCGGGTTAAAACGGAGACCTCGCTTACGCTCGGTCAATTATTATTTCCTAACTAGTAAGCCCCAGTGAAAAATCATATTGAGATTAATTTCAAGTAGGATACCGTACAGTGGCCAAACAGTAAACAAATTATATTAACAGTGGACAAATCTTTATTATATCAAAAACATAGGTCTTGATGTACGTTTACGTTTAGTAAGTAGACTTAAAATATCGAGAAACATATTATATCAAATCTATATTATTAAAAGATTTTGTTCGAAAACCTATTTCCAATTGCCCTGCCTCTCCTAATGGACGAATTTTGAAGATTTAAAAAAATGTGTTTCTTTTTACCTCTATATAAGTCATCAAGCATTAAAATTTGTTTTGAGCATTCGGGGCTATAAAAATTCAATTTTTATGAATTTTTTCGGTTTTTTGGAGTTATTTTAAAAACTAAAAAAGGTACGAGGTTGGTTGATAGCTCAATCGAAAGAGCTAAAAATTTAGAACATTTACGCCGCTTACTCCTTCTATCTCTTATAGCCCAGTCGGTATAGGTTACAACTACCAGTAATTTGCAATACGGCTGATTTTTTTTTATAAGTACCTTAAAGTATGTAGATAAACATTAAAAAAAGTTTACCAGTCTATCGATTTCCCAAAGTCGAAAAAAAAATCGATTATTTTTTTTCGATTATCCTTAATATTTCGAGCTGGGATGAAGATAGAGAAAAATAAAAAATACCACCGTGTAGGGGAGGTATTTTTCAACAAAAAAGGTCATGTGTATTTATTTCGTCCGAGCAATGGTTTGTCTGAAAAAAAATTAGATAATGCAGGTATGTATTTTGCAGCAGGGGAAATCACTAAAAGGGGACATCTTATTCATGTATGTAACGTTGCCTCATTCTAAATTGGCCGTATTTTAATATATAGAATTGAAACTTAACGTAGGAGTTAAAATATATATTTTAAACATTTATGCTGAGTCTCAGCTTATTATCTTGAAAATGACCCGATCTAGGAGTCGATTTCGATTATCGATTTTAGGAGTACCTCTACATCTCTTATAGATTTCCTGTTAAATAAATTATTGAATTGTATAATCATTATAACAATTATTGAATTATCAATGTTAATTATGTAACGACCGTTATTCTAGGTTTGTGCTTCACGTTTACCGTACGCGTTTTTTATGCGTTTGCTTTGTAATTATTGAATTATCGATGGGGAATTATATTATCGGCCCTATTACGTCGTTATTTTTCTTTCAATTTGTAAATAAAGTGTCATTTTATTCGTTTTACACTGCAGATTTACAGAAAAATATAAAAATCCAATAAATTGAGTTTATTTTAACAACAACTGACATTTTTAAATTATGCCATGTTATTTAAATGGGAGAAATTTGTGTAAGAACTATCCATTAGTTTGGGCGTCACCAGTTAGTCTCATGACAAATGTTCCAATTTGAAGCCCAAACATTCCCAAACATACTCCCCAAAAATATAAAATTTATCATTTCCTCATTTTAGTTTGTTAAAAAATACAAATTATAAAATCTTAAAAATTCAACACGTTATTTATTTTTGTCTAGAAGCTTGCCCTTTGTTTGAGAGAACCTTTCAACGTACGCTCATAACATAATATATTATATTTCAATTTGAAGCTTAAACCTTCTCATTGTGTCATTTTACTACTTCAAGTAGGGATTAATAATTCAAAAAGGAATTAAGGAATTCAAACTGTTGTGGTAAATTGTATAGTATTTTTGTATTTACAATTAACAGCTGATTTATTATTAGTCAAATGTCTAACTACGCGCTTTTAATAATCGGACATCTGACCTAGGTTTTTACTTATTTGCCTATAAGTAGAGTCCGCGATACTCTGGCGCCAAAAGTGGTGAGGGAAGGTCATTGACCTTGGGCCACGCCCCCTTTTTTGGGTATTTTTTGGGTCTTTTTGGTTCCTAAAATAAGCCACGCCCCCTTTTTTTGGGGTCCTAACCTAAGCCATTTTTTGGGAATTTTGGATTTTGGGTTTTTTTTGGGGTCCTAATCTAACCTAACATTTTTGGATTTTGGGTTTTTTTTGGGGGGTCCTAACCTATCCTAACATTTTTTTGGAATTTTTGGATTTTTGGCAATTTTTGAAATTTTGGGAATTTTGATTTTTAAAAAATTTGGGGAATTTTGAGCCGCCATCTTTTTTTTTGGCAGCCATCTTGTTTTGTAATAATTAATATTTAATTTAATTTAATTCTTTGCTTTGAAAAAAGTTTGGGTGTCGCCGAGAGTCGAACCGGGTATCACCATGACCCGAGTCAGCAACGTTAGCGGTTAGGCTACGCCGACTCTGTTGAGAATGTACTATCTTGTGAAGTATATAAGACGCCTACGGTTAGTCTAAGCTTTATTTCGCCTAAGTACGAATTTCAGGGGTTGCGGGAGAGCCTAATTTTAGCCAAAGTTTTATTTCGCCCAAGTACGACTTTCAGGGGTTGCGGGAGAGCCTTACGTTTGGAAAATACCGGTTTGCGAGTCTTAATTTTGACTAAGTCCGATTCGGATTTACTCGGGGGCGATCGGTAATTTTCGGGGTTATATAATGCAATTTATACTATATTACAAGGGTACTATAACATTTAAAGCTCTTAATTTCTCTAAGTCCGATTCGGGGACGATCGGTAATGTTCGGGTTATTATAATGCAATTTATACTATATCCCGACAACACTATAACATTTAAAGCTAATAATTTCTTCTAAGTGACCTTCGGTCGGATTCGGGAACGATCGGTAATGTTCGGGTTGTTATAATACAATTTATACTATATCCCGACGACACTATAACACCTTGTATCTGACACAAGTTTGCTGACGGATGATAAACTTATATACTTCACAAGATAGTACTTTATCAACAGAGTCGGCGTAGCCTAACCTCTAACGTTGCGGACTCGGGTCATGGTGATACCCGGTTCGACTCTCGGCGACACCCAAACCTTTTTCAAAGCAAAAAATTAAATTAAATTAAATATTAATTATTACAAAACAAGATGGCTGCCAAAAAAAAAGATGGCGGCTCAAAATTCCCCAAAATCTTTAAAAATCAAAATTCCCAAAATTTCAAAAATCCCCAAAAATCTAAAAATTCCAAAAAATGTTAGGTTAGGTTAGGACGCCCAAAAAAAACCCAAAATCCAAAAATGTTAGGTTAGGTTAGGACCCCCAAAAAAACCCAAAATCCAAAATTCCCAAAAAATGGCTTAGGTTAGGACCCCAAAAAAAGGGGGCGTGGCTTAGGTTAGGAACCAAAAAGATACAAAAAATACCCAAAAAAGGGGGCGTGGCCCAAGGTCAATGACCTTCCCCCACCACTTTTGGCGCCAGAGTATCGCTGACTCTACTCCTATACATTAAACACAAATGTAACATTTATAAAGTTATTATTAAATCTTAAGTGTGTAGGTTTTTAAAATTTCTGATTTCGTTCAGTTATAAAATATTCATTAACAATAAAACGACAAATTACTAAATTTTTAAATGTAACTATAAAAATATATCTATTGCGGTTACATTTTTAACGTGTGTACAGAACATAATGAAACACTTGTTTAGGCTATTTACAGTTTTATGTGTCTGATAATATCTATCTTTTTCTATCTATATCTATATACAGGATGTCCCATAAAGATAATGACAGCAAATGTACATACAATATTTTAGTTTTTACAGTTTGTTTTGGTATAGGATACCGCCTGGTTGAACAAACATACTATTACACATAACTTAACTTTTATCCCAAATTCCATTGTTTTGACAGTTACACCATCCGATAGAGAATCAAAAGAGCTACAAAAAAAAAGGTATCTCGACATTTTTTTATAAAATGTACGGGTTTTGAGTAATTTAGGTTTGAAAATTTCAAACAGCCGCAATTTGAAAACGCATGATTTAATCACTTATTTTTTTGAGATAAATCATTGTTAGGTTAAACTTCATGCCACGTTTGAACTCAATCAGTCAAACAGTTCTCTAGATATAAATTACAGTATTTTGTACAAAAAACAAAATAGCGGATATCTGAAAAACGAAGCGTTTTCGGGCGTATGTTTATATGAACTTTTTTTCTTATTTTGACCCATAGACCCATTCTCCGAAGTTTGGTTGTTTATTTATGGGACATTCTGTATATATATATAAAACTGTAAATGTTCGTTTGTTCAAAATCTCAAATCTCCAAAAGTTCTTCACTGATTACTTTGAAATTTTTTTACTCGACATTACATTCGAATACAAACATGTTTTTATATACTTTTTTTTTTAGAACAGCAACGTCTATTGAACATAAAAACAACAACAAAAAATCCTAAATATTTAACAAAAATGTGAGCGCCAATAAATGTGTTTATTGACTAGAATAATAGCAGTAATCAGCTGTTTGCTTATTTTCATTAACACCTGATTTCAAACTTTGAAACATTTATTTGTATTTCTAACTTTTAGGTTAGGTTTTTGTAACTGTTGGACGTAAAAACAAAACAAACTGTACTAAATACATAGAAAAGGGTGCACCATAATAAATATTTATTAAATGTGTTTAATGTTGGTACAGCAATCAGCGGTTTGCTCAAATATTTCCATTAACAGCTGATTAAAGTTTGAAACAATTATTTATAATTCTAACTTTTAGGTAGAGTTTTGTTTGAGTGTAGACCTGCTGGTTTTTAACCTCTATTATAACTCATGTGTTATAAATATTTTAAATCATGTTAATTTGATGGTACTACATTTTGAAAAGAGCTTACTTTATGATATATCTTAAATAATTCAAATAATAACTTCTATTAGTGAACAAAGGTAGATTTATTTAATACAATTTTGTTCTTACAGCTTAACTGTGGTAGCTTTTCTAGAGCACATAGTACAAAAATTAGTAATAATTGTATTATCTTATACTTTGTAAATAATTATAACTCTTTACTCTCGAATCTTCGGATTCTGACTTTTATTAAATGTGCAATATTATTTAGCAACTTAAATTTTAAACGAGGTAAATAGTACTATTATGTAAGCTTTTTATTTTAACAATACAGACATACGTAGTCACAAAAATAACTGTTTATACAGTTATTATTTGTTCAAGATAATTTAAAATATTAAAAAATTGATTAGGAAATGTTTAAATTGAATTTGCAAAGTCTGTTTGAAAATTTAGGCTTAACATTACCTATAGTTGGCTTCTATTGAAATCAATATTTCTTATTGCAAGTTAGTTCATTTTATTAGAATAGCCATTCAAATTATAAGTATCTTCCCAGTGCTACTGTTGTAAATTGTTCTTTTAAACTTAAAATATTCAGATAAAGAAATAATTTTATTGATCTGAACTTCTTGAGGTGTAGGCTACTTTTAGAATGTAAAAATTAGTGTTCATTTTTCAACAATCTCGGGCTACTATAGGTCACTGCCACCCGTTGTATATTTGTTATGACTTATTTACCTTCAGGCATTAAGTTTGTATAAATATTATTATTTTGACTATTGTTTTAATTTACTATCACTTCTTTCAATAATATAAGATTTTGTGCTTATTTAGTGTTTCAAACTGTCTTAAAAATCGATTTGAATTTTAAATATTCTCTTTATATCGTATTTTATAAATCCATCACTATTTAAACATGGATGCACTCGTTTGCTAGATTGCCGTCATTATGCACTGTTTTCGTGTTTTCACAAGCGACCACATCATCAATAGTATTTTAACATCTGCACAAATCGTTTTGTTTAAAAAAATCATTAATCCTATTTACATAATATTTACTTCTTCGTTATATTTATAAATATACAATATTGATTTGATTTTAATAGAACTAATGATCTAAACATGAAATACTTGTATATAAGAATATTGAAAAGTTATTATTTTAACCGCTTTAGGCTATAATCAACACATACTGATTTCTGAATGTTATATTTTATAAAATTAAAATAAATATAAAGGTAAATTAAATTTAAAAGCAAGGTAAGTTTAGATTTAATTTAGTTGTTTAATATTCAATGATTACAAAGTTATTTTAATTTCCAAAATGATAATTTCTGTTATGTAAATTTTGAGGTTATTTGACAATTTTGTGAATCTTACATTTCCCTGTTCTTTTTAAATAAAAACCAGAATCTTATGTCTCAATATATTATGTATAAATCAACCCCTTGATCATTATTTATGGCCTAAAATGTTACAATACATGTGTCAGTTTTTCACTTGATAACAAGATTTGGTTTTATTTTCGAAACGTGTATTATTTTCTTTTATACACAAATGTTACAAATGTCCAAACAACAAAATTGTAAAATTTGTAGTTTTTTATCCTTGTAAGTAGTAGAGTCAAAATATTTCTAAAAGAAAACCATGATTACTAAACTACTTACTGGGCTAGAAATGGTTAACACAAATTTGGGTACATCCGTTCCACAGTAATTTTAATGCAAAGGACCTATTATTAGTTTTTATTTGGTTCATTAAGCCCCGTCCACACTTGCAGACTTGTCTGCGGAAACATTGTCGGCCGACTGTCTCTCCGGTGTTTTCTCTTGTCTCCGGAGACTGTGTGTTTTTGGAGACAAAAGACAATGTTTTCTGTTTTCCAAACGAACGGGAAACACGCAGACTGTCGGCCGACTATCAATATACTTATACTGTAAAGTGATATATATGGTACATTTTATACTTTTGTGAAGAACATAACAATTTATTTATTCTTATTATATCAATAAAATTGTGAGAGTAAGTAATACGTATTTTTACCCCTTTACTTTTTATTTAAACAGTAGCCTATATTTCAATATTAGTCTCTAAAGTGACTTTTTCATATTACAGAACATATATTAATATTGCATTTTTAGTGAAAAACTATTGTTTGAACAATATAACTAACAAAATATTGTGTTAGTTTATACATAAAGAGAGATTTAAAAAAAATAATAATAACAATACACTAATTCTCACATACATTCGTTTAGTGACCAAACGCGTTTCAACGACAAAGTCGTCATCCTCAGTGATACATAAGCTACAACTAAAAACGTATAACTAGTTTAGCCTAGGACTAAGCTACATAATTATATCCCTCTACAAGAGTGGGCATGGTCTTAGTATATAAACAACCAATAGGATTATCGTAACAACAGAAAGTGAAATACCACAGTCAATAGGAAAGGGAGGGAGGGTAATATTACAGTCATTAAACGTATGTGTGTGAGAAATAGTGTATTGTTATTATTATTTAATAATAAATCAGCCACATGATTTACAAAGATAAAGCACGCACAAGCTAAAACCACGGCATATTCAGTCACCATGTCGTCAAACACTGGCTTTCTAGTGTGGACGCAAAACAAGACGGAGACTCGAATCACAAACTGTGTCGGCAGACAGTCGGCCGACAGTCTGCCGACAGTCGGCCGATTGTTTGCATACACAGTCTGCAAGTGTGGACGAGGCTTACAATTCATATCAAAGGTCGTGTCACACTAACTTGAAGCAGCCCAAACTGACCTGCAGGTTTATAGCCACCCATCCGGACTATATAAAACCGTAAAAGATGTCCGATTGAAAAGGGACAAAAACGTAAATGTTTGTTGCATCGTTGTTCTTAATATGAAATGTGAAACAGTATATCACATTATAATTAGTTTTATTGTAATATTGAACTAGAGCGTTCACGGAAGCTTCGCTAATAGGATTGTAAAATCATCGGTTGCGGACGGGGTGCTATAAAACCTGCAGGTCAGTTTGGGCTGCCTCAAGTTAGGGTAGCACGACCTATAGATCTGTGTTTATGCGGAAAGTAGGTGAGACCCGAGGCCAGTGCCCTCCTTAAGATTCTCCTTGGTATCATCTGTGGAGTTGTAAATACTGAGCATGCTAAATGCCATAAATAAAATCGTTACGAGCTCTTCGTCTTGTATACCAGACGTCGCACATTAGACTCGGCGAAAATTGCAATAGCATAACAAAGGTCGTCTGACGTCACAGATTAAGTCATAGCTACAAGTGGTGTGATCGTTAAGACGACAAACAATATTTTTATACAAACATGACTCATAGTAGTATCAGAGGCTGAGGTAACCATGCCACCTGGGAGATGAGAAACACTTTAGTTTCCTGTTAAATGAAAATTATCTACAGATTATCTGCGAGGGTATTTTGTAAAATCATACGGGTATTACTTTGAAACAAACAAATTCGTTTTCATAATTTTAGATAGGAATACGCATATTTTGTTAAGGGGAGCCCGAATGCCATTTAACCATAAGGTCGGTTTCACACGTACCACAATTGCATATGGTATGTGGGAGCTACTATTTTTGATCTGTGGTACCACAAATACATTGGCAGACATGGCAGTGGCACTGATACTTTCACACGATGTCGCCTGCGCGTTATTTGGCCTGCGTAATGTGGTTGCGATTATTTTCCTTGCGCGTGTGGTACCACTGGCTCGAACACCAACGCTCCCCCTATCTTCAGTACGACAATCGCATGTGCTGTGATAGTGTTCCCTCCAATTGCACCTCAATTTTACTTAGTTATATTTTAGTTTTGAGTTGTTCGGTAGTTAATAATGCCAGATTTGGAGAACTCATTTTGCTACTCAGAGTGCAGCAAATAAAACTGACTTTTGAGGAGACGAGAACTCACAATAGGATGGACCCAGTAGTGCCTGATGACTTTTCTACGACGCGACGTCGGATAGCTCGACTAAGTAGAATATACAATACAATATCATCTTCTTCTTCTTCCATTCTCACTGTCAATGAAAAAAAACTATTTACAACCACCTGACATAACCTTAACTGTCCCAATCACAAGCGTTTTCTCGACTGTTGTGTGTAAGTCTCTCAGCAATAGTTGCATTGCAATGCCGCATGTCGGTCGCACATCCTACACGCGATTGTGGTCCGTGTGAAACCGCCCTAAGGCCTCATGTATGCATGCGATTTGCGATTTGGTTATTGTTGAAATGGTAAAATAATTCGACCACGCAGCTGAACCACTGACGTGAGTTGAACAAATTTCCAAAATTAAGTGTATAGGTTTATGTTTTAGGGTTTCAACCAACAATTATTGAAATAGGTCTACTCACGACGGTGTTGAATAGCTGCCTCTGTGTACGACATATATTAGTAGAATTTGTTTGCGCCTAAGCCTCCAGCTTCGACTCACGCGCTCCGTCGTTACAGTCGCAGTAGAAGAACTCGCTTTGGGAGTTTACACCTCGATTTTATGGCCTTGAGTTATGAGCGTCGCAGCTTAAAAACTCAACCGTCGGCCTCGGATGAGAAGATAAAATCCATCACGTGGCTTTGAACCGAATACTTTTATGGTATTATATGTTTTGATCGATTTTGGGGGAACCAAGCGAGCTATAAGGTCGAGTAAAAAAAATGTTCAGAATAACATCCTACAGTTATACCGTTAGAAAAAACCCTTAAAAATTAATTTTCGTTGAAAATGTCTAAAAAAATAGTTACTTCTCGTCAAAAAACGCACTTCCGGTTGTTGGATTTTTTTGACTAACGAACTCGTCCGAGCGACGTACACAACCAACATGTGTACCAAATTTGGACCAAATTGGACTTAAAATCGGAGATTCGTAAGACTCTATCTTTGTAATCTTCAGAGCTGGCATCCCATATTGATTTTCTTTCCTGGATGGGGTGAGTGAACTCTTCAGTGCTGAATGTATCAATTATAGATAGGTCAAAATACTCGCACACACTAAATTTACCAATGATCAACACTAACTGACAATTAAAACAGACAAGATAAATGATGCCAGCCAGGCACCTGTTGGCAGCACTGCTCAGCTAAGTCGCGCGACTTTAGAAAGTCGTACATTTGCATAAACAGTACCATTTAGATTTAGAAATCGCGCGACACGAAAAATCTTTCGTTTTTAAGTCGCATGTATAAACGTTATCATTGAACTCAATGCTCCTCTAAAACGCTCGTGTTCATGTCACGCGACACAAATCGCGTGCATAAACGAGGCCTCATAAATATTTCATAAACTACTAAACTATAATATACATTTTATATAATTAAAAAGATGTTCTGAAAAAATACTATCCTATTTCAACAAACAAATTCTATAAATAACTGACTCCTTTTTGTTTAACAAAGCTTTATGTTTATTCACTAGTATTAGTTGTTCATTTTAATACAATATTTCTCTTTTGAGGATTAGCTTACAACACTTTACAGCTATATCTCTTTTCAATTCAACTTAGAATGGAATTACTTTACAATTATTGTATAGGGTGTCCCACGAAGAGGTCCCTATTTTTGAATTAATATATTAGATGCACCGAACACTCTACACACCTGAAACTCAACAGTCCTAACATACACATATGTAAAAGAAATACACCTGAGTATCAGTTGGCGGGATATCAAAGAAATAGTACCTTTTCGTTAAAATAGTTTTATTTGCTTAAGTGTTACAACATAATTATTGAATTTTAACGATGTTACTAAGCACTAAACAAGGGGTTAAGGGGCTAGATGAATAGTCCCAGGGGGGTAGCAGAGGATGTTGCTAACACATACACATCCGAGGACGCTACCCTCAGGACCGCTGTGCGCGAGCGAAGAGCCGCATCCTGCACGAGGTGACCCTGCTTTTACTAAACACAGCGGATCTAGACCGGGAGGTCAATAAATATCCCCCAATCCAAGGTGTCAGGTGTCTTAAGTTAATCCGTGCCGATGGATGGATTATACAGGGTAAAGTATATCAAACGGAGCCTGTGAGGTACTGGCACCATCTCACAGTAATCAGCCACTTGTTTTAAAATGAAAAATACTCGTGGGAACTATATGGAATCTCATAAAACAAAAACCAAAAAATCAGAAGATGACCTAGAGTTATCTTCTGCTCAAACACTGGGAGAAGTAGCCATTAGAGCAGCTACTCCTAGTACCTCCGAAGAGCCTAAGAGCCGTCCAGCAGAACCCATCCCAACAGATGTGGAAAAAATGCTACTGGGGGAGACCGAACAGTCCTCCCAGGACGATTTGGACGAGACAGCCCAGAAGCTGGAAGGTCTTAAGGTCAGAATGACCACAGCGGAAAGGAAAAAGGCGCTCAGAGCAAAACTCGCTGAGCAAGGAATTGCCTGGAATCCGAAATTGTGGAGGAAACCTAAACCCAAATCCTCCACACAACACTCAGAGGCAGGAAAAGCAGCCACCAGCGGCACCAAGAGAGCTCGCTCGAGTGGTAGCACTCCTCCTACAGAGAGAGATTGTAAAAAACCGAGAGCAGCAGTCACCGAACAGCTGACTCAAGGTAGATACAAGGAGATGTTAACATCTATCAAGATGGCGGTAGTTCCAGAAGATTATCCAGAGACAAGATTAACTGGAGAATCACTGGAAAAACTGGAGACTTCCCTGACACTGGAATTTAATATCCTTGAACATGGAGAATTCCCTCAGTTCAATGCTACCTACCTTGAGACAGGAGCATGCATATTTGTGTGTGCAAATGACCACACTCAGAAATGGCTGGAACAGGTTGTTCCCAAGATACAACCCTGGGAGAATGCTAAGTTACGGACAGGACCTAGGAAGGACATCCTGCGGGTGACCAAGGTGATTTTTAAATCACCAAAAGTCTACTCAAAGGTAGATCCGTCCAAAGTCCTGGAAATGCTTGGCAAACAAAACAAGTCCCTCAAGATAGAGGACTGGAAGATCATCAGTTCCAGTAAAACTGACAACGGGCAGACGATCGTAGCCCTAATAGACGACTCGTCTCTGAAAGCTTTGAAAGCGACAGACATGAGAGCACATCTGGGATTTGGAAAAACCACATTTACCATCTTCCAGAAGCAAAGTAAAGAGAAGGTACTGGAGAATGCCTCTGAGGATACTCCAGTGCAACCTACATCACAGTAAGGCTGCTTCTGCAGTCTTCTGTCAGAGATTTCTCTCTGGAAACATTGACCTAGCCCTGATCCAAGAACCATGGATAAGCGGAGGACAGATCAGAGGACTAGGTAACAGCAAAGGTAAGCTTATTTTTAATTGTTTTATTAATAATTGGCGAACCTGTATTGTGGTAAAGACACATTTGCCCTGCTTACCGTTGATTGAATTCTGTTCCAGAGACATCACAACGGTGAAAATCACTCTCGCACATACGGATGGTAGAAGGAGCATTATTGTTAGCTCAGTATACCTTCCGTATGATGCGAGAGACCTTCCACCTTCTAGAGAACTAGAAAGTGTTATCGACTTCGTCAGGCGGAAGAAGGAGCAGTTCCTTGCGGGCATAGACTCCAACTCTCACCACGAAGCATGGGGATCTAGTAACACCAACGCTAGAGGTGAGTCATTATTAGATTTCCTTAACAGTAATAACTTACTGATAGTTAATGTTGGTGATAAGCCTACTTTTAGAAATAGAGTACGTGAGGAGGTCATTGACATTACAATAGCTACTGAATACGTGGGATCCTTTATCAGTGAATGGCACGTATCGGACTTCGTATCTTCCTCGGACCACTGTCACATTATGTGGCAACTAAACTTTGCTTCAGATGAAGACAGGTTTAGGAATCCTAGGAGAACAGATTGGAACTCCTATCACCAGGAGTTAAAATGTAAGCTGGCATCCCTAAATACGTTCATTAGAGATGTAAATGATATTGAGTCCGTGACCTGTAACTTACAAGTAGCTATCATGGACTCATATTTTGATAACTGTCCTATCCAATCCCGATCCAATCGAAGAGGTGTGGTATGGTGGAACGAGGATCTGGAGAGGAAGAAAAAACAAACAAGGCGATTATTTAATAGCGCTAAACGAAACGGACAATGGGAGAAATATTATACATCCCTCACCGAATACAATCTACTCCTAAGAAAGTCTAAAAGAACCTCTTGGAGAAAATTTTGCGGGGAGATAGACAATACTAAATCAGTCTCCCGTATATACAAGGTTATTTCGAAGGGGTCGGTCTGCCCGACTGGTTCTCTAAAGAGCCGGGAGGGAGGACTGACAACCTCTGGATTAGAAACATTGAAAGTTTTGCTTCAAGCACACTTTCCAGATTGTAAACTTGTGGCTCATCTAGAGCCAGAGCAGAATCGGAGACACGTAAGAGCCTCACGAGCAGACTGGCAAATTGCTAGAAAAATCATAACGACCAATAAGGTCAAATGGGCGATACATAAATTCAGCCCATTTAAATCACCTGGAGAGGATGGAATATTTCCTGCCTTGTTACAAAAGGCTCCTGACTCTCTACACACTCTTCTATGCGAGGTGTTCAGAGCTAGTATGGCCCTAGGTCATGTGCCGTCTTACTGGACACTTAGCAGGGTAGTATTTATTCCGAAACCTGGCAAGGGTAATTACACAGACCCCAAGTCGTTTCGTCCAATCTGCTTATCATCCTTTCTATTGAAGACTATGGAGAGAGTGTTACAAGTTCACATACAAAATGAGGTAATATCAGTTAACCCCATTCATTGTAACCAATTCGCATATCAGTCAGGAAAATCCTGCGAAACAGCACTGCATCAGCTAGTTAGCAGGATCGAGGACTCGTTAGCGTCTAAAGAGGTGGCTCTTGGAGCATTTATTGATATTCAGGGCGCCTTTGATAACACGGCTTATAAGTCAATTGTTACTGCAGCTGAAACCCGAGGACTGGATATGACCACCTGCAATTGGCTTAGGTCATTGCTCAGTAGTAGAACCATCCGAGCAATCCAGTATGGCGAGGAACTTGATGTGTCCGCCATTAAAGGTACCCCTCAAGGTGGTATACTTTCTCCTCTACTGTGGAATATGGTGGTAGACTCCCTAATTACAATATTAAATAATATGGGATATTACACGCAAAGTTACGCAGATGACATTGTCGTGATTATTAAAGGTAAACATACTAACATAATATCAGACCTAATGAACACAGCTCTGAGGACAATTCATAACTGGTGCAGGGATGAGGGCCTGGCCGTAAACCCGGAAAAGGCCATCATAGTACCCTTTACAAGGAGAATCAAACTAGATAACATTGATATCAGTCTAGGAGGAACACGTTTGCGCCTATCAGAAGAGGTCAAATATCTAGGGGTGATACTGGATAAAAGACTTACTTGGAACAAACACGTAGAACATAGTATCCAAAAAGCAACGAAATCTTTAATGAGTTGTAAACGCCTTTTGGGAAAAAACTGGGGACTTCGTCCAGCCATGATTAGATGGCTATATGAAGCAGTGGTTAAACCACAACTTCAGTATGGATCGCTGGTGTGGTGGACGAAAGCTCTCCAAACCATTACAACTAACAGGCTAATGAGTATACAAAGGTTGGCCTGTCTATGCATCTCAGGAGCTTTCAGAAGCACACCTACTACAGCTCTTGAAACTCTCTTGGGAATAGACCCGATTAACTTCAGCATCATAGCAGAAGCAAGTCTGGCAGCATAACAGAGTACATTGCTCTGGAATGTGGAGAGATAGCCGGTGGTCTAAGGGGCATGGCACAATCCGCACTTTTAAATCTTACGATTCAATTCTAACTATGAGACAAGATTATATGATTAATAAAATCTCATGGACACAGCCCTTTAATATGTGTATTCCACACGAGGAGGACATGATAGAAGGAATAGTGGCTACAGCTAAGAGCTTAGAATTCTACACTGATGGCTCTCGCACCGCCCAAGGAGTCGGAGCAGGAATCTTCAGTAAATCACCTAGGGTGGAAATAAGCATTGCCCTAGGTAGATATGCAACGGTATTTCAGGCCGAAGTTTATGCCATACTTGGTTGCGCACAACTGTGTCTAGAAAGAGGATATGACGACGAACATATCACAATCAGATCTGACAGTCAGGCCGCTTTAAAGGCTATTTGCTCACACGAATTCAACTCCAAATTAGTGTGGGATTGTAATCAAGCTCTAGTCCAACTCTCGACCCGAAACCAGGTAAGCCTATTCTGGATACCTGGACACAGAGGTTATGAGGGAAATGAGAAAGCTGATGAACTGGCTAAGTTGGGAGCACAGACTCCATTCATCGGACCAGAACCTGCTTGTGGTATCAGTAAATCTGTCGCAAGAACCACTCTGAAACGATGGGTCAAACAGGAAACTCTCAACCGCTGGAGAGAGGCCTCTAGAGGAAAACTCTACGGGTCGCTGTACAATCCGAATCAGAAACTCTCTAGGTACTCTCTAGGATTTTCATGACTGGTCATGGAGCTTTCAGGGAACACTTAAACACCATGGGTCTAACTCAATGCAGGACAACCTGTAGACTGTGCAACCAATATAAAGACACAGCAGAACACATACTTTTGTATTGTGAAGCTCTGGAGAGGAGAAGACTACGGATTTTCGGCCTCACAGGCATACCTACAAAGGAAGACGACCTAGCTGCACAAGTTCTAAGACTCACGAAGGATTTAGAACTAAAGTGGATTGTCTAAGATAAGGAAGCGCACAAAAAGTCTTAAATGGCTGAAGTGCCTAGTGACTTCCAACATAATAAAAAAAAAAAAAAAAAAAAAGCACTAAACAACGTTAGGGAATTAAAGATATAAGTAACTCATAAATAAATTAAATCTATTTGATCCATAAACCTTATTCAAACTGATGTCCATCGATCGCAATGCACTGATGACAACGAAATAGAAAACAGTCATACGCTTTGCTGAACAACTCTCGAGGTATCAACAACAGTTCCTCTTCGATCAACCTCATTAGTTCATCGTCTGTCGCAATGTTATGACAATAAACCTTCTCCTTCAAAAAGCCCCACAGAAAAAAGTCACAAACAGTCAAGTCTGGAGACCTTGGGGGCCAGTCCATGAAGCTGCTGCCACGACATATCCAACGGTTAGGAAGATTTTGGTCCAAAACTGCTTTGGCCACATTAGCATAATGCGGAGGAGCTCCATCCTGTTGGGAAAACACGTCTTTATCTCAGGCTGAGAAAGATGAGGAACTATGTGATTGCTTAAAACTGATGCATACCTTTCTCCAGTCATTGTTTGTCGGGATATGTCATTCGACAAAACACCATCCTTGGTAACAGCAGCCCAAACTGTTATACCTGTTGATTTTAATTTCTTTTCTTGTAAGATATGTGGATTTTTTGTGTTATAGTAATGACAATTATGCCTGTTTACAGTTCCTGTTCGATAAAATGTCGCTTCATCTGAAAACACGATTCCTTCATGCCATTTGCTATCTACGTCAGTCTTTTCAATTATTTTCGAACAAAATTCCAATCGTCTGTCAGGATCATCTTCAAGCAGTTCGTGAACTAAATGAGTTTTATAATGTTTGATTTTGTTCATTTTGGCATACCTTTGGACAGATGACTTCGGTATCCCTGTAGCAGATTCCACCTTTCTTACTGAATTAGGCGTATTTTGAGATTCCATGAAAGCATCAGCACATACGATTTCTTAATTTTGTATGTTGTAGGATCTATGGTATTTTTACTTTCTCCACCCTATACGTAGTATATGGAGAAAGTATTGTTTTCGTAAAAATGTTCGAATTTGAATTTTCAGTTGAATTATCTGTTTTGGTGCTCCCAGAACCCCAAAAAATGGTTTAGTGCAATTATCTGTGTTGGTGCTCCCTGAACCCAAAAATATTTTTAGTGGAATTTTTTGTTTTGGTGCTCCCTGAACCCAAAAAAGTGTTTTTAGAGTGGTGTCTGTCTGTCAGTCTGTCAGTATGTATACACGACCAGAGATGACACTATTGGTCCGATTTTCATGAAATTTGGTATGTAGGTACTAAACCCTAATATCTCCAGGCGTTTTTTCATTTTTTGGAATTTTTAATTTTTAAGGGTAACTTACCCCTAAAAACCCATAAAAAACGACAAAAATGCAAATTTCTCAAAAACGGCTCTAACGATTTTGATCAAATTTTCAATATTTATAGTGCTTAAGATGCCAAACAAAATGACACCACCCGCTTTTATCAAAACTTCGGCGTTTTATAATTATGGGGAAATGTTTAAAAATAAACAAGTTTATGTTGTCAATCTAGCATCGCTGTGGCGGCCGCACGGGGTAGCACCATGGTAGCGATCACGGCCAGTAATTCAAAGGTCGCGCGATCGAATCCCGCCTAGGACAATAATTTTTTTATACGATTGACGTAGGTAGAATATTATTTTTTTGTTTTGTTCTAAAAAGTAATAAATAAAATGATTGAAAACAATATTATTTTGACTACAGTAAGTTGGGAGAAAGTTTGTGTCAGTTAACTGATACCGTTTACTTTGTATTGACCCCGTTTCTAGTAGGATAGTCTTCCACTTACGAATAGATTTCCTTGACGGTGGAACTACACCTGGGTACCTTTCCCTAAAACACCTTATTGCTTCATAATCATTTTCAAAGACAATAGCCCAGGAACAACATTTCACTTTTTGCTCAGTTGAAAACGGCATGGTACATAAGACACTTTACAATGCAACTTAATAACAAATGCCAATGTTTATTACCAAATATGTTCATTGTTGTGGATACACGCAGTCAGCTGATAGATTTAAAATAGTCTAAACAGCTGTAGCTGTTCCTATTCTAAATAAAAGTAGGTTTACCCTTAAAATACGATTGCTGATTTTGTTGTTTTTTTGTTTTTCCGCCATTTTGTTTGGATCATTCAGAATTAACTGATACTCAGGGGTATTTCTTTTACATATGTGTTAGTCACGACTGTAGAATTTCAAGTCTGTAGCGCGCTCTATACGTCTGTCATATCAATTCAAGAATAGGGACCTCTTCGTGGGACACCCGGTATATCTTCTCTACATATATTTAAAACAAAACTAATATTTATATACAAATTATTTTAAAATATCTCTTTATCTCGGGTTACAAAATTCCTGACTGTTAAATAGGCAATCTTTAAAAACTACATTTAAAACTATTACAACAGGATTATTTAAAACTAATTTCTGTAATGTCCCAAAGTCCAAATGTTTCAAAAACTATGACCGATCGGTTTAATTTGAATTTATATGTCGGTCAATTCACTTTGCTGGTTCATATTTATTTGAATTTTGAATGTGGATATAAGCATTGGTTGGATATTACCTTATATTTGATGGCTGTCTTTTAATACATTTACACAACTGATTATTGGTTGAACTTTTTAATAATACTGTACTACTACTGGAATGTACTGGTTATATTTCTTCAAGATAGGAACAAAACAATATGTTCACTTTTTCTTTATAATTTGTTTTGAGTGTAATTTTAATGAAACTGACAAATACGTCTGCACTTGGTGAGTACTAAATGAGAAGTAACAAAAAGGACGCCTCAATATCGTAAGCTATGGCGCTCTACAATTAACTCACGGCCACTACTATTATCGTGTCTAATATTCTATTCTCAACCGGCATACTTCTTGGGTCACGTAGCCTATACCATTATTTTTTCCAAAATATGTTTTACTGTTCTTAAATCTGTAGATTTTACGTATTTTCAATTGTTTATTAATATATCCAATTTAAAATGACTTATAGCTGTTTTTAAACTTGAAAATGTCCATTTTTATATTTGATGTACTCAATGTACTTTCATCGACTTCATCAGCAAGCATGATCGATTCGCGACTTTCTATCGTCAACCATTTAACTGATTTAACCTTTCGTAGCTACAGTTTCTTTTACCATGAGAACCAACACTACTTTCTTGGTTATGTTAAGACATTCTTTTAATTTTCTAACACTGATTACATATTTAAACTATATTGAATGCTTTTTAATCAATTTCTAACATTACTTATACTAAACATGATTTAATTTACATCGTAAGAACAACGGAAAAAAAGTTCCAAAGATGAATACAATTTGGTTGTATTATTTATTTGTTGTGAAAAAGCTGAGTTTAGTTCAATTTAGCTTTAACTAGTTATGATATGGGCGTTTATTGTTATTTAATTATCATTTTAAAAATCTCGAAGTTACTTAAATTTTCTTTGATATGTTTTCTTGTCTAAATACGAATTTTGAGTTTATATTTACTTTTTTAGGCTCTAACTTTGGATCTCATATTTCATTGTTCTTTAAAACACTTAGCCAGGACTCTTTACCTTTGAATTATTATTTTTATTACTACCATGTCATTATACTAAAATGGTACAAAACATATAATATATTTTTTTGTTTCTGTATTTGAAAGAGTCTAGGCCTACCTTTTGTTTGTTCCTTACACACATTTATTTCATTACACAAAAAATAAATATTTATAAGTTTTCAAAAAAAGTATAAACCATAATTTAATAAAATATAAACAAACAAAAAATGTTTACTCCTAATAATGTAACATTATGACCAACACCTTGTCTAAGGAACTAAATCTTTTGGGCCAACTAGAGGGTTTCTTCCCTCTAACCACAGATAGGAAAAGTTGCTTGGTCTCTAGATGAGATTCGAACCTGGGTCGTCTGATTAGATACCACGCTGTCCACTCGGCTAAGCTTGCCCTCAATACCCCTGATAAATAACCAACTCTTTATTACATGTACAAGTAAAATTGTATAGCCTACATCAGCACCATCTAGGAATGGTTGAAAACTTGAAAACATCTTGAAAACTAACAAGCTTCTTAGTTTTCAGCTGAATCTGTATAAATCGTATTAGCGAAAGTTAAATTTAAAGGATAGCGAGAAGCAAAAAATGCTGCAATATCGCCTATTTCACACCTTCTATTATATTCCATACTGTAACAATCCAATATTTTAACCGGGCATGATCCGAGTGTTTCGTTTATTTTTCCGAAAGTTAGTTTTTGACCATATACTAGAAACTACTACTGGTGAAAATAAAAACTTTACTATTCATTGTTATACAGGGTGATTCAGTAAGTAACTAAGAAACTTTCATGTTGTATTCTATTATTGAAAATAAAGAAAAGAGTAAAGTTCATATAAACATAGGTTCGGAAATGTTCAGTTTTCCAGTTATCCACTTTTTTTACAAAATATTAAAATCTTTGAAGCAGGAAATTTATATTAAACGCAAATTTTGGATACATATTTATTATGAAATCTTTTACCCATGTAAATAAAAACAAAACTTTTTTCACATATTTTCAAAATGGCGGTTTCATATTTTTTATGTAAAATATCTCAAAAACCGCTATCTTTACAAAAAAACTTTCTATTTTAATGACAAACATATTTTTTTTTACTATTTCTGTAACTTAAAAGATAACCTAGTTCTTGCCTTAAAAACTAAAAGATTGTATATTATGGACTACTATGTACCAAGATGTTTCTTTGAAACGTTTTGGTTTTTTGTACATGGGTAAAAGATGTCATATCAAATATGTATCCAAAATTTGATACAAAAAATTCCCCTCACTAATAATATACTACTTGTTACAGAGAGGCATACGAGCGTATCCAAGAAGCAGCCAAGAAAGGTGTAAAAGAAGCGACCCAAGTTTTGGAAACTTATTGCGCTCAAAGAGACTGTTCTTTGTTGTGAAATTGATATATTGTATTCCAAGGTGTGATGTCAAACTTAAGACAGAATTTTAATATTTGCTTCTCTAAGTAATTAAAGTTTGTTTGCATGTAACAACGGTATGTAGATAATTCTTGTCAATATTAATATGTAGGTCTTAACTACACTGTGAGTAGACTTGATACACAGCACTGTTTTCAGCAGTTTGTCAGAAACCACTGCCTGGTGAATCGCAGAAGGAACAACAGGTAAAATGATTTGTGGTTTTATAAACGGAAATCTTTTTAAGTTGTACTACCTATAATTTTTGTTTTTAATGAAAGAGGAAGGTGAATAAGAAAATGAAATCAGTCTTTAGAAAGACACTGGGCAAACCTTAAGACCTGGGGACACTTTAAGAAGTACCTTTGAGGCCTCTGTAAAGTATAGTCAAAGGTCTCGAATTTAAATATTAAAGTTAAACAGCTAATTTATATTAAAAGTTTAACAACATCATTTTAGGCTATGTTTCTATACTGAACCAACACACGTTTCTTTAATGCATTAATGCATTTACATTCATTACAATAGCAACCAAGTAAGGAAATTTAGACATTTAAAAAATGAGAATGCACTATGTCCATTTTAGAGGTATCACCAAGTACACTAATTTAACACAACTTACAAAATTAGGACGTGGAACAACCATTTCAGAAGTATTAACAAGAAATCAATTTTGACACAAATTACAAAATGAGGAAGCACATTGCAAATTTCATCGGTGTCTAAACTCTTACAGTTATTGACATGACTAAACTCTTACAGCTATTGAGTTTAAGGCTAGTATTCATAGTCGTTTCTTAAGGTAGCCTTAAAGCTCCCTCATGTAAGAAAACCGTAAGGTCGAATCATACCTTAAAGAGGAGGCCTTACAAATAGTTTTCAATATTCATAGACGTTTATTTAAGGTGGCCTTAGGTGAGGCTATATTTAAGGAGACCTAAAGAGTAGTACCAATTTTACAAAAGTAAATACCTCTAGAACGAATATTTCATTAACTATAAATAAAGCTATCCTTGTGTAATTTAACTTGTTAAAGCATTTAAAATGCATTTATTTAGTTTATTTATGAACTTAAACAGAACTCGTTCATAACATTCATGGTTTTTTACTTTAATATTGTTGGCACTTAGTTGTTGGCACTTTTATTGTTGTCCAACAGTTGGCACAAGTTAGCAACTACAAAAACAGCTGCTAAATTAACTGGTGAATTTATACAAACTGTTTTATGTTGGGATATAAGCCTAAAATGGTCTCACTCCCTCTCATCTAAACAAACTAACGATTAGATCAATTATGAAATCGGTAGCCTACAATTCTAGTTTATGTATAGCTCAATATTTACTCTTAGCTATTGCAGTATTTAGTTAATTAATGACACCGATAAACTAATAAAGTAGCCTTTATTGATTTTAAATTTACTCTGATTGTCACTCCAACTGAATAGTTTTGTAGTACAGTGTACGTTTTGAGGTTATGTGCATAGGCCTACTGATCGCTTTCATTATTTTCATTAATCAGATATCATTATTAACTGTATGATTAAAATAAAATATTTATTGTCACATTTATTTGAACCGCTAGGCCTATCCAAAACAAACTCAATCTATTAAATTGTTTTATCAATTAATTTTGTTCAGTAGCCTACCGCAATACCTACTAGACTAATTAATTATAACAAATAAGCAACAGACTAGTTAGTTAGTTGTTTTCCTAAATATTTCCCATGGCATAAAAACACAATGCTATCAATATTGTATGAATATGGGATATTGGTAATCATCTTTTATTATAATTTATGTGGTAGGCCTACCAATGGGGCAAAACATTTTTTACTAAATCGGCATCCTTTGAAAATCGGTATCTCATTTCAAATTGCCGTTTAAATATTTTTTTCGAATGGATTATCATAATCCCGAATATACCGTTTAGGGCTCCTTCCATAATAACATTCAAAATAAATAAATTCAAAAAAAGATTCATAATTAGCGATTTCGTGTGTCATTAGAATGACTTATAAACTCGCTAAATTTCCCCAAAGGTACGTTGGTAGCTACCTTGAGAAAATGACGTATTCGAAGGTACCTTTAGGCCTGCTTAATGAAAAGGAGCGACTCTGCATTGCAATTGAACCTAAGGCAGCCTTTAGGTAACTTTAAAGAAGGTTTTAAGGACGAGTTAAAATCTATACTTAAGGTTGGACTCTGCATTCAAAATTCATATCTTAAGGTCTCCTAAACTCTTCCTTTCCTTAAGGCTACCTTAGGCTAGTATTCATAGTCGTTTCTTAAGGTAGCCTTAAAGCTCCCTCATGTAAGAAAACCGTAAGGTCGAATCATACCTTAAAGAGGCCTTACAAATAGTTTTCAATTCATAGACGTTTATTTAAGGTGGCCTTAGGTGAGGCTATATTTAAGGAGACCTAAAGAGTAGAAGACACCTGTACCAATTTTACAAAAGTAAATACCTCTAGAACGAATATTTCATTAACTATAAATAAAGCTATCCTTGTGTAATTTAATTTGTTAAAGCATTTAAAATGCATTTATTTAGTTTATTTATGAACTTAAACAGAAATCGTTCATAACATTCATGGTTTTTTACTTTAATATTGTTGGCACTTACGTCCAACAGTTGGCACAAGTTAGCAACTACAAAATCAGCTGCTAAATTAACTGGTGAATTTATACAAACTGTTTTATCATTGATTATGTATCTTACGAATAGATTCCATAGTCAAAGGTTTTATGTTGGGATATAAGCCTAAAATGGTCTCACTCCCTCTCATCTAAACAAACTAACGAATTAGATCAATTATGAAATCGGTAGCCTACAAGTCTAGTTTATGTATAGCTCAATATTTACTTTTAGCTATTGCAATATTTAGTTAATTAATGACACCGATAAACTAATAAAATAGCCTTTATTGATTTTAAAATTTACTCTGATTGTCACTCCAACTGAATAGTTTTGCAGTACAGTGTTCGTTTTGAGGTTATGTGCATACTGATCGCTTTCATTATTTTCATTAATCATATATCATTATTAACTGTATGATTAAAATAAAATATTTATTGTCACATTTATTTGAACCGCTAGGCCTATCCAAAACAAACTCAATCTATTAAATTGTTTTATCAATTAATTTTGTTCAGTAGCCTACGGCAATAGGCTACCTACTAGACTAATTAATTATAAAAAATATGCAATAGACTAGTTAGTTGTTTTCCTAAATATTTCTCATGGCATAAAAACACAATGCTATCAATATTGTATGAATATGGGATATTGGTAATCATCTTTTATTATAATTTATGTGGTAGGCCTACCAATGTGGCAAATTTTTTTTTACTAAATCGGCATCCTTTGAAAATCGGTATCTCATTTCAAATTGCCGTTTAAATATTTTTTCCGAATGGATTATCATAATCCCGAATATACCATTTAGGGATCCTTCCATAATAACATTCAAAATAAATAAATTCAAAAAAAGATTCATAATTAGCGATTTCGTGTGTTATTAGAATCACTTATAAACTCGCTAAATTTCCCCAAAGGTACGTTGGTAGCTACCTTGAGAAAATGATGAATTCAAAGGTACCTTTAGGCCTGCTTAATGAAAAGGAGCGACTCTGCATTGCAATTGAACCTAAGGTAGCCTTTAGGTAACTTTAAAGAAGGTTTTAAGGATGAGTTAAAATCTATACTTAAGGTTGGACTCTGCATTCAAAATTCATATCTTAAGGTCTCCTAAACGCTTCCTTTCCTTAAGGCTACCTTAAGAAACTACTATGAATACCAGCACTGCCTATTTTATTTCGTCGATTTCTACGATCAGCTGTTACATTAAATTTCTGGTTTGTGTAATATTATTCTGGTACCTTGCTATCAATATTGTATGAATATGGGATATTGGTAATCATCTTTTATTATAATTTATGTGGTAGGCCTACCAATGGGGCAAAACATTTTTTAATAAATCGGCATCCTTTGAAAATCGGTATCTCATTTCGAATTGCCGTTTAAATATTTTTGTCGAATGGATTATCATAATCCTGAATATACCGTTTAGGGCTCCTTCCATAATAACATTCAAAATAAATAAATTCAAAAAAAATATTCATAATTAGCGATTTTGTGTGTCATTAGAATCACTTATAAACTCGCTAAATTTCCCCAAAGGTACGTTGGTAGCTACCTTGAGAAAATGACGAATTCGAAGGTACCTTTAGGCCTGCTTAATGAAAAGGAGCGACTCTGCATTGCAATTGAACCTAAGGCAGCCTTTAGGTAACTTTAAAGAAGGTTTTAAGGATGAGTTAAAATCTATACTTAAGGTTGGACTCTGCATTCAAAATTAATATCTTAAGGTTTCCTAAACTCTTCCTTTCCTTAAGGCTACCTTAAGAAACGACTATGAATACCAGCCTATAGTGAGTTTCGCATAAATCGATCTGTTTCTCATTTAGACCTGCTTACATGATCAGCTATGCGCCAGTATAAGCGTTAAAAACCATGATTTTCGCCAGTTTGTTACTCCCGAACGAACGTGAAAATTAAAACTCAGGCGGCTATGAAAAATATTTAAAATAAATTTAGGTACCAATTTCCTCTCTAGCTTTATGGAAAGTAAAATTATGAGTATTTATTGTTTTAGGGGTTGGTGTCCCCGTTTTCATCCCTTAAACGCAAATAAACAAAATACGAGGAATTTTTATGTATCAGATATAAAACAATTATTGCACAAAATTTCAGCTTTATAAAATATTATCATGGGAATTAAAGGTATATTGTTTTAAAGAGTGGTCACCCCGTTTTAAGCACGTATGTAATCAACATAATGTTTACGGTGTCAGCTCTCTCTAAATTATTATTTTTTTAATGATTCTGATTAACAAAACTATAAATTAATTCTTATAAATAAACATGTTTTTAAAACTAAATAAAATTGACCAGCTCACAAAAAATTACAGACACAATGAAGGAAACCCCGAGGTAATAAAACCTATTTAATCACTATGCTAAATTTGCCCCCCCCCCCCCCCATCCGTCAAAGTTTGTGGAGGTGTATTGCGAACACAAATAAATAGGCCTACTAATAATTTGATCACACATACCCAACCACAAACTTTTCTTCTTCGTATAATGAACTTGTACAGTATATTTATACTTGTACAGTACACTTATGCTTGTACAGTATATTACAATTACCAGCACTCAAAAATTTACTTCGGCTCGCATTAGAATGCCGAAGTATTGAAACCATGCCGTAATTTTTTATGTGTCTGTTTTCCTGTATACATGATATAAGCTCTCACAGACGTCGTAGAAACCTTCTGGTGGTACAAAAATCTTCGTAATTTTATTGCGGAGAGTTGTACAGCTTTTGAACTGTCTAGCGTGAGCCGTAGCGCGTCGGGGTTACGTTTTTGGATCAACATTTTGAAAATATTGGGTCAACATTTTTAAAATTCTATGTGGGATAACGTTTTATATGTTTTTAGGTATGGGAAAACTGATTTTGACAGTTAAAAAGTTGTAGCGCTTCGGGGTCACGTTTTTGGGTCAACATTATTTAAATAAAGTGTGGGGTTTTATATGTTTTTGAGTACGGGAAAACCGATTTTGACAGTTAAAAAGTCTTAGCGCGTCGGATCACGTTTTTGGATCAACATTTTGAAAATTCAGTGTAAGGTATCGTTTTATATATTTTAGGGTACGGGAAACCCGATTTTGAGAGTTTAAAAATCGTAGCGAGTCGGGGTCACGTTTTTTGGTCAACATTTTGAAATATTGGGTCAACATTTTGAAAATTCTGTGTGGGTATCGTTTCATATGTTTTTGGGTACGGGAAAACCAATTTTGAGAGTTAAAAAGTGGTAGTTTCAATTCGTGTGTTCTGTCCGGACAAGCCGAAGTCTTGAAAAAGTGTTCCACCTTTTCACTAGTTTTACTATTGATTTTTAAAAGCTGGAAAATTAATGTCTTTAGCAAATTTCCATAGGAAAGATCACTTTATTAGTCACCTTAGTGACTGTTATGGTCAGACCTAAGATCAATAGTAGTCAAAGAGCACAGATCATAATCCCCAGAACACGTATTGGGGTGTCATTAAAAATGTTATATATAGGTATGTATGTATGTGTTCGCACTTTAACAGCCTCATTTTACGTCCGATTTTTTTCAAATTTGGAACACACATTGGTTTTTTAAGAGGTTCCATAGGTCTAACAATCGGAAGTAACAATTTGTTAAAATTTTTCAACTAAAATTAAACTTTTCGGGTTTTATAAAAAAAAAAAAATAAATACAGAAGGTTATTCTGCACATTTTGTTTTTTACACGACCTTGTAGTCCGACTGGTTTCCCAAAATCTATCAAAACGTAAAATACCATAAAAAGCGAGTTTGTCCGCTGTGAGCAAAGCGACGCAGTCCATAATCCGAGGCGCAAGGTCGAGATGAAAACTCTGCGAGCGGAACGAAACAGCGCGTCAGCCGATGCTGGAGGCTACGGTGCAAACAAACAGCTAGTCAGCGCCTAGACAAATTTCCCAAATAGTTATTTAAAACTCTAAAACATAATTAATTATAAACTTAATTTTTGAAATTCGCTCAACTAACGTTAGCTATTCAGCTGCACGATCGAATTATTTTTATTTGTATTGCAAGTTAATAGGATGTTGTTTTATTGTATTTCAACAGTGTTAAATTATGTAATATATTGAGTAATAAATTTTATTACCTTTATGGTTCCGTCATGTGACTATGCGTTGTCTTGTTACAAAGACGCGTTTCGGAGTCGAAACTCCATCATCAGTACCGGTATATCACTCCGTGGAGGTCGTCAAAACATTAAACTTTAACAAAGACATGAAACACTACACACAAAAATAAATATACAAGAGAGATACAAAGAACATTTGCCCAAAAATAGCCTGTATGCTAATAGATCTAGTTTCGCGCAACACATAATCGATAATAAACACTCTTATACAAATTTTGAATCTAACCTGACACCACTTCACATCATTAAAAAAGGACCAATGATGAATGTCATCGAAGAATACGAAATATACAAAGCATTTAAACAATCGCCAAATGACATTCTCAATGACAAGTTATCGTTCCAATCAAACTCGTTATTCGAGACGGCAATGAGATTTGAGTAACTGATAAGACCAACCCAATTAACTTGATAACCTGGGCCTTACTGTGATGCCAGTAGTTCGCGGACCATGAAACTGCGTGCACGTATGAAAGTTGGTTAAATCAAAGTTAATGTGTATATATTTATTTTTGTGTGTAGTGTTTTATGTCTTTGTTAAAGTTTAATGTTTTGACGACCTCCACGGAGTGATAGTCTATACTGATGATGGAGTTTCGACTCCGAAACGCGTCTTTGTAACAAGACAACGCATAGTCACATGACGGAACCATAAAGGTAATAAAATTTATTACTCAATATATTATATAATAATTGTGACTTGGACACCAACAATGAACATTAAGTTAAATTATGGCTAGTCAAGATACTAAATATTAAGACATATTTATTAGGATTGTTGTTTTAGGACTGCTCTACGGGTTCTACTCATAAGTAACAATATCCGGTGTGTAAAGAGTTTCCCTCCATAGTTAATTAAGTAGAATACGACGTAATTAATTATTAATTATGTCAATGTCGTAATAAATGTAACTATATTTCAACTGGAGCGACGATTGACGGTACTGGCATTCCTCAGGTTAAGATAGTTTTGTTACAATATGTTTCCTTTGGCCTACTGTAAATAAATAAAAATAATACAATATACGTTAGGTGTTTTACACGGCTTGCTGTGTAAAATAGAAAAATTTGTCAAAGTTTTTAAGAATAATTTTTCTGTGGAAATAATTATTAAAATTTAAAAAATTAAAAACTAAAGGAATATTAAAAACAATAACTTGAACTATTTATTACAAACAAAATATAAATCATATTATCTAGCCTACTGTAGCGGCTCTCGTGTTTTAGCTTACTGATTTTCCGCGACAATATAAAACACTTATTCAAAATTAATAAAAATAGTAGGTAGTAATTACTAAATTAGCCAATAGTAATAGAATGGCATACCTATGACGTTTTATCGCCATCATTCCTTCCACATATTATTTTGATAAATCTCTATCAATTTAACCAAAATTGGCAATTAAAAAAAACTGCTATTGTTAAATTTTTCAAACACTGCTCAGCCTATTTTTGAAAAAATTATTGCCCTTATAACTCCATTTTATAAATCTATCTTTTGTATTTGTGTGGTGAGAAAAATATGTGTTATTTATAAAATTGAGAGCCAGGTTTGCGATTTACTTTTAATTATTAATGTTTATTGTGTAAGGGAAATTTTTAAACTGGTTAGGCCCTACTTAAAAAATGTCAACTACATTACAAATGATCGGGATTTAAAACAATTATCCCAGTAGTATATAGAGGATCCAAAAAGTGGTTCTGCTTACATTAATTGCGGCAAAAGATTTTTTTCTAGGATCGTTTGGTATAGTTTAGACAGGGCCGGCGAGAATAGTAGTTCTCGCCGGCCCTGTGGTTTAGATATGCCAAATCTAATTTTGTAAAATCGAAAAAGAGCGAAAACCCGATTGTGTGAATTTAAGATTTTTTCCAATTTTGCTTAATGAGTTGACAAAATTTGCCCAATTTAGAAAAATCGGTGGTTTTTGAACTCATGGGTTGATGCTCTACAACTTTTAAGGAGGGGGTATTGATAAAATTTGATTTTGGAAAGTTACAATACATTGAAAATGGGTAAAACACAGTTTTTGACAAAGTTAAAAAAATTTGCTGTTTTTTGGATCGCAATAAAAATCGAACTACTGGACGAATTTTACATTTTGTTTTTTTAATTGACGCGAAATTTTGTCATCTTTAATTTATTAAAGTGCTATTGTTTACAAAATATGCACCGTTTTCGAGTTATAAGCGAAAAATTGGGAAAATTCCGAAAATTTCGAGGTTTTTTGCCCCCTAAAAGTTGTTCCTCCCACTTTCGAGGTCGCAAAATTAGATTTGGCATACCCACACCATACCAAACGATCCTAGAAAAAATCTTTTGCCGCAATTAATGTAAGCTGAAACCCCCCTATATACTGGGCTAAATGAAGAACGCAAAAGATAATATGCGTATTGTTGTTGTGGTTAAAACGAGACCTTGCAAACAATTTATAATAAAAAATAAACGGTTTTAAACTTAACTTTGCTCTAACGGGATACAAATCCAAGATGGCCGCCACTAATATAAACGATGTATTTAATCGTGATATACAATTCAACAAACTTGCAAACGTTTCCTGCTTATATGCTTAGAATAGATTTCTTAGTAGGATTGTAAACTCTTTTAAGCAATAGTTTTTAACTTCAAACGATCGCTCAGTCCACAATCCAGCCAATAAACAAACTTATCCAACTGTTTTGATCATGTGTAGGCCTATATAGCCTATATTATATGTACTTAGTATTCCAAATACCACTTATGTGATTCAGAGCCAAGGCTCAAGTAGTTATTTTCCACGTGAAGGTGAACCTTACTTTACCTCAAATTACCGATACTAATGGCGGACATTAACTATTGACTGACGTCATGGAGTTTCCGGTAAATGCAATAATATAATTGCTTTATTGTTGTACGCTAATAAGTTTCGTAGATGTTTTAAGTTGTTGCACTAAACTAAATCATCTCACAAAACTATATGAAATATTTGAAAATTGGGAAAGAAAATTTGATTTAAAAGTAATAATTTAGTAGGCCTACGCAGATATTTTATATGGCTATGTTAAGACCAGTTACAGAAATTAAATATAGAACTTCTTTTCATCTTTGTAGACCCAAAAAAATTATTCGGGGTTTAGTTTGTGTGATATTTATTTTATTATTTTTAGTTTTAAGTTGAAGTTTCGAAATACTCATAATGAGTTAGTGTGCATTAGAAGCTATACTGTCTTTCTAAAAAGATCTGTTAGAAATATTAACAGGATAAGAAGGCGGAAGTAAAGCAAAAGGTGGTTGACTCCCTTCCAAACTGGCAGGATATAGATAGCTACCACTGATACTAGAAATACGGTCTGGTTCACCAAGAGGATATTTTCATTTTCAGCCCCTATTTTTCCACCCATTGCGCTTCGGGTTGGTTGTATCAAAAAATATTTCAAACAAAAGTTTTAGATCATATATAAAAGGTTTATTTATTTGTTTATTTTATGGAAACGATAACCGCCATAATTTAGTAGGGTATATGAAATACCCCCTACTTTCAGACTGATATGAAATATATAAATGAAAAATCTCAGCCGAGGTCATTAAAAGGCAAAATTAGACCAAGAGGGTTGAAATGGGGAGTGTGTTTTTAAAAAGTGAAAATCGTGATAACTCTCATCTTAATAATATGAAAAATATTTCATCTAGGCCTATTTAAAATTATTACACCCAGTACCAAAACATTTGTACCAAAACATTATTTGTTTGAAAGGTTTTTTTTTGGCAACCAGGGGTGAAAAAATATGTAGGCTAACAGTATTATATCTGTTCAAAATTATCATAAACCTTCTTTATTGATCTAAAACTTTTGTTTGGAAACAATTTTTGATACAACCATTACAGAAAAAGGTGACAAAAATAAGGTAGCAGAGTAAAATAGTCATTACTTTCATATACACACAATATCGACTGCGTTCAGACTTGTTGTCAATCTTCTAAATATTACCAAAATCTGTTTTCTGAAACTTTTTTCAGAACTGCAAGCCTTAACATAAGGGGTGGAAAATAGTTTTTGAAGGTCAAACAAATTCACAACTCCCTTAGTAGGTACAGTATAAAATCCCGTAAATGCTGTTAAAATTCTAAATATTATCTACAACTTTTGTCTGAAACCCATTTTGATTCCACCAACCCTTATGCCCCTATTACACTAGGCCACCAGGTGGCGCCACCAGTCAAAACATCGGTGACTCTGTTGGCTACCGTGCAGGGCAACCAGCAGTGGCGCCACCAATCATTCTTCGTTCGATCTTCGGTAGTTCGTTAAGTTATTGCAAGTAATAAAATTCGATCAATATGTTTTCTGTTTTTCTCGACTTCAGTATGTCTAACGAACTGCAGATTGTGCAAAAGTTGTTGGACGCAATAAATACAGAAGATTTTATTTGTGCAGTGGAACAACAATCTGCAATTTGGGACGCCAGTTGTGAAGATTATTGTTTTTTAAATATATTCAATCAATTTATTTATAAACATAGCTGTAGGAATTAAAAATAATAAATAAACAAGTTTAGAATATATGTAAATTTATTTTTATTTACATCAATAAATTTCTGTTGAGAAATGAATTATCTCTCCAGTATTCTTTATTTATAAACATCAATTACATTACTCAGTAAGTAATTAAACTTTATATTATTATTAAGTTGAAAGAAAGCTCATTATTAGTATAAAGAAAGTTTAATTATATCAAATTCTAACTAAAACTGTGTCACTTATTGTGAACGCTTTGCTCCATCTGACTGTATGTTTGTGGCGATCAAATAAAACAACTGTAGTTTAATAACTATGTCAATTACAGAAATACAATATTTTATACAGAGTGTTCCCCAACTCTTTGGTTCCTTTTTGTGGATTTTTTCCTGGGATCGAGGCAAACACATTTCACAATATAAGCATGGGTGCTTACTTTTTCGTCTCTCTGTATCTGTTTTTTTTTTTTACAAAATAATTGATATCTAGATAACGGTTTGGCCGATTGAGTTCAAACTTGACATGACGTTATACCTAACAATGATCTATTTTAATTAAAATGAGCTATGATTACCATTTATGGGTTTCAAAAAGGCGACTATTTGAACAATTCAAACCTTAATTACACCAAAACTGAACATATTAACAAAAATTGACAGGGCACCTTTTTTGTAGCACTTTTAATTCCCTATCGGATGGTATAACTATCAAAACAATCGGAAGAAGGATAATACTTAAGTTAAGGATAATAACAGCACACAGTGTACATCTGCACGTACATACAATATTATTAGTGGTGGCCGGACTGGTTGCGCCGCCAGGCGGCCTAGTGCTAGTATAATAGGCTCGGTAAGATACAATGCCCCGCTACTACTCTCGGCCACCACCAAAATCTGGTGGCGCCACCGGCTGCAATAATGTAATAGGCTCCATAAGAATCAATGCCTCGTGACGAGCAGCGACACCGGTGTCTTGGCTGGTGGCGCCACCTGGTGTCGCCCTAGTGTAATACAGGGCTTACTGTAAGGGATGACCAATATCATTGAAGAAACGTGTTGTTTCTTCAATGCCAATATGAGGTTTCAGAACAAACAATTCCTTACTCCCGAAGTGGACATGATATCGACCTAGTTTAGAAAATTATTCTAAATCTTCTAAATATTACCAAAATCTTTTGTTTGAAATTATCTTGGTAACTGCAATAAAATTAAAGCAAGGATAGATTACTTTGCTTATAGGTGTAAGTGGGAACTTTGAAATCAACCTACGTCTGTATAGTAACCGAGAGGGTTTCTTTAGTTTATGGTTAAGCTTAGGGATAAGTCTATGTCATGTTGGGGGTATACTTTGATTATAACTTCTATTACCACATATTTTTATGATATACATAATTTAGATCAATAACCATACTAACTTTGAGGTTATGATTAATCCTTTATTCAAAATAAATAATTAATGTGTGTAGACGAAGGTAGGAGGTTGGTGTGCAAAGACAAATAGGTCTCCCCTAGAAAAATGTTGCGGCAAACAATGACTTATTATAGGCTAGATCAGAATTTCCAAATATACTGTCACAAAATATTAGAAGCTTAAATAACTATTTTTGTTTAGTCACGATAAACTTCATTTTTTTACAAAATTAATAATTTCCTGAAACAACTTTGAAAAGGTTTCTTATTTTCAACACTGGTTACAACAGTTAGTTCTCCATAAGTTTATATTCTCTTTGCACCATCAGATATGCACCATGCAAGTTTAATACAAGTGACTATATTTTTACATCATTTTTTTAAGAAAATATATTTTTACATGAACCTAGTATATATTTTTGGATTGTTTAGGGGCTCTGTCTCTCGTTTAAATACATCCAAACCATAGGCGTAACCATGGGGGGGGGGGTATAACCCTTTCGGACTTTGTTTATATTAAAATACCTAACTTGTTTTCAACACCTATGCAAATGTTAAGCTACAATAAATTATCAATATATTGCTGAATGCTGACATTATCTTTGGTTGAATCGGGCACTGACACTTAATTTTATATAGATGCAGTGTAGTGTATCAAGCCAGCACACGGCGTTTTCCGCCACAGATTATTTGCAGTCTTCGTCATATCAACAGTGACGCAAGGAGAGTATTAGAGCATACACATACGTCGGAAAAATAATAAACGATCTGTTTATTTGCCGCTGACGGTAGCTGTGCAGCCGCTCGCTGCCATTACAATCGCTGGATTTTCCATCGAAACAGTGGCGAATGTGACCAAATGCACGCCAATTTTCCTTATTTTAGTGTTTTTTTCGTAGAATACTATCCTTCAGCCGCGTGTAGAAACCGACTTTCTTAAATAATTGAAAATGTTTCTTCTAGTTCCTCAAATCAGGAAACACGGTGTAGAATGTTCCAAAATCTTTTCTTCTTTTATTTATTGATTAGACGAACGAAAATAAGTATATTTTTTGCTTCCTTTTCAATCGGCGATGGAATAACAATAAAGCGAAAGTTGCTCTCTGTTCATATCAATAAAACATCAAAAGAAATAATATATTACATAACACACTTCGTGATTAATGAACTAGACACTTCAGTTTAATGAATCCCAATGAGGCTTTTTATGAGCGGGGACTGCAACTAATCCGCAGTCGGCAAAAAAAAAAAAAAAAAAAACGCCGTGTGTTCAAAGCCTATGAGGTTAGAGGCAGCGCACGGAAATATTTGGCGGGGGATGAGTCATGGTTGCTATTCTAAATTAGGCCTGAATCACAATTAAAAGTGGAAAATTATACATACCTAAATCGTTTTAAAGTACTTTTGGGAAGCCTAAAACGTGTTTTTTTTTTTGCATCTTAATTTAACCCTAGAACCGGCAATGTTAACGAAAGTGGATTTTTTGGCGTTTGCAAGCATTTTTTCAAAAAATCGCCAAAAATAGTAAATGAACCATAATCCAAAAGTGTTCCACAGCTTTTTTTGTAGAGAAAAGTTCAAACAATTTATATATGCTAGTAATAAAATGATAGATGTAAAATTTACAAAGTTATTAGCTCAAGAAACAAAAAATGTTCAGTTATGAAAGGTAAATGTTCAACATTAGGTCTAGATAAAAAGTAGTAAACATTTTCTAATTTTTTCCATAAATATAAAAACGTTTCGTAATTTAGTTCTAAATAGAAGTGTATAAAAATATTTATCAATTTCAAATTTCTTATTTTGAAAACGCCAGTTTTTATGTTCCTACTACAAGACTGCTATGAAAACTATGCCAAGTTTGAAACGTAATTTAGGAATATATACTTTACCCAAAAATGAAATAGTATTATAACAAAGTGTAGAGAATAAATCAAAGAATTGAACTGTATACTTGTAAATTATCTTTTCATAAAAGTGTTTGACTTAGAATTATTGACTAACAAAAGCGAGGAGAAGTATAGAAACATCCCTCTCAAGCTTGGTATACAACGGTCAGATATGAAGCTGTGTGGGGAATAACCGTTAATTTGAAATTACAGCCTTGGTTTGAGAACCGAGAACGTCAAATGCTTTCATTTCCATGCTCATAGACAACAAACCTTTCGAGAAAAAATATTTGGTTCACAGGAAATCTTAGCTTGAAGCATCCTCTACACATACATATCAAAATATGTCTAAAAATAGACACAGATATCACGTGTAATTAGTAAGGCTGTTTATTGGTTGGAAACTGACCAATTGCAAGATTCTACAAAACGCCTCACAACTTTAGAACTATTTGTCCGATTTTTGATTTAATGGCAGTTTTAGATAGGGGAAAGTGTGATGCATCCATCAGTATATAGATATAACTCAGAAAAAATACTGGGCGGGCTGTAGGGAGGGACATAGAAACTGGAAATTAACGGTCATTTCGGTGTATTTCATTCGCGTGACATTTGCTTTTAGAAAATTCAAAACTAAAACTACGATTACGTATGTAAACATTCGTTTTAGAAAGAAATTGTAAATACAAAAATTAAAGTTTGAATCATTACCTTTCCAATTGTGTTTTTCTTGTTGAGATTGGAAGATTTTTAGTGGGTCAAATATTCGATACAATCACGCGTTACAAATGTGTTATCGTAGCTGGGAGTGATCGCTAAAAAATCCCCCCTGGTTGTTGTAACCCCCCCCCCCCCCCATACGATCGTCCTGGTTACGCCTATGATCCAAACTTTAAAAGTACTTACAACACTATTCTACTCTACTTGCTATGTAGGAATAGTAAATTGTAATATTTATTCTTTTCGTTCTTTTCTCAACAAAGTTTATCTAGTTTTCTTTGCAAAAAGTCAAACACATCATAAGGACGTGATAGTATACAGTGGGAAACTGGTGTTGGAGTAACATGTGCTAGGTTCAAGTTACAACTGTGGCGAGTATAGGCTAGCGGCTAGCGTAGCACGGTGGGTGCCGGCTGACGTCACCGGCTCAGTCGGCCTTGGCCATGTCTACGCTTGAACACTACCGTATATCTAGTAACCGTGATAGCTACCTAGTCTTTAGGGTCCGATGTTTTGCTACATTTTTCAACAATATTTATAAAAAAGAAAAAACTGGACGAATACCATACGTGCGAAGCCGAGTATATAACAGCATGGGCATACGGCAACGTCATAGTTCACAGAAAGGTTAATTTTTGGTACTCGAAGTTATAACTTTGTGATATAGGTGCTCGCTAAGAAATAGTTTTAAAAAAATCGAAATTTTAGGGGAGATTTGGAAGGGAGTCAAAGTTACTAAAAATCCCCATAAGAAATACATATTGTAATATATTTATTTATATAATATATTTTTTGTTAATATACATTTAACTTTGATTTGTCTATCCGTGCAAAGCCGGGTCGGGCCAGCTAGCCCTATAGCCGGGCTTAGGGTAATCTATACTTATAAAAGCAAAATACCATTGACTCATTGACTCACTGACTCATCACAATTTCTCCAAAACCACGAGGCCTACAAACATGAAATTTGGCACTAATACTCTATATAGGCTCTAGACGCGCACTAAGAAAGGGTTTCCGAAAATTCGAAATTTTAGGGGGGGTTTTGGGGGGTCAAAGTTACTAAATCACGATTTATCAAAACC
>JAGFPH010003091.1:32273-56461 GCA_018207615.1 Philaenus spumarius | reverse complement strand
TTTAAAAATGTTTCTACTTCTTGTTTTCGACGGGGTTACAGCCTCACAGAAATAACGGATCGAGGTTAGATTTTGCACATACATTCGATATGCTCCAAGGAACTGCATTTTGTGCAATTTAATTTAAACTCATCCGCTCTAAAATGGGGGTTTAGTTTTAGGGGTTGGTTAGAAAGGGTCAAGATTTTGTCAGAGTTGTTCAATGGGGAGGGGAGGGTCCCTGAAAAAGTGGTCAAAATTCTCTCAAAATCTACACCCGATAGGCTATGCTCAGTAGAAGGCGAATTATTTACTGTTTCAAAACGCTGAAAATGATTACAGAATGGTTTATTATTTCTTAAAAAAAGTTTTTTGTTCATAATTCAAAAATAATCAGTTAATTCAATTGGGAAATGAGCCAATGAGGTCACGTATTTCCTCATTATCATTATTTCATTTCAGTTGAACTATTTTTTACTGATTCTAAATTCAAAAACACTAGGCCTATTTGTTAAATTTTAATGAAACAGCTGATTTGACCTATCATCTGTAATACTTAAACAAAACCCAGCGTAGATTATACCAATGAATACAGTTTTCTGTATTCATTGATTATACTTTGGGGTTATGTTGTGTTTATAAATTCAATCATTATAATTTCTTGTGAAGTTGATATTTTTAAAATATGAGTTATAGAACTCATGTATGCTATAATACGTTATAAGATTTTCCGTCAATCAAATCAGCGATGAAAGAAATTAATTAACTATTTCACACAGGTTTCTATGTGCACATCAAGACCGAGGCGCCAAGCACTGAACGTGCTCCTTTGGCGGGATTTCATTCATATCAATTCTTTTTTCGGCTGTGGAGGTTTTCTTGCGGGTAAATAATTTTTACAACAGGGTTGTTTTTTGAGACATAATATAATGTCTTGTGAGTTGATTTTTTTAAATATGAGTTATAGAACTAACTTTATAAGATTTGCTCTGAGAGTATAAAATGAATATAAATACAACCTTTTACCATCAATATATTATTCGTTTATATAAATTTAAAGAAGAGCATTCGTTTAACTTCGGCAGCATTCGTACATCTTCGTAAAACATTCGATTATGAATTAATTGCTTCATTATGATATTAATAACTTCTAAATCATTTGACAATATCAATGTGAAATATAAAGCAATTAAAATATAATATATATAAACTTTAATAAGCAATAAACTTTATTTGTATATATAATAATTTATACAAATATAAAGTTTTATCAAATAGGCCTACAGTTTTATAATCCTTATAATTGTACACATTTACCAGTTAAAAATTTCCTCAGCATAGTTAAGTAGGCCTAGATAAAAATTGTTGTTTTTAAACAGTATTTTTATAAATGATATATTTCTGTTTGAACATTGTGTATCAGTATCCAAGTCACTACTTAAAGTAAAAATTATTATATTTACCTTCGTATTTCCGTCGTGTGACTTCCTTTTTGTATATTATGGCAACGCGTTTCGGAATCTATGTTCCATCGTCTGGCTTCTCTGAAGATCAGGTCGTCATATATTACATTAAAAACACTTCACAAACACAAACACACATGTCATTTAACAAAAACATATATTGACGCGAGGAATCCAACGGTGCGCACCGATTCCTCGCATCAATATATGTTTTTGTTAAATGGCATGTGTGTTTGTGAAGTGTTTTTAATGTAATATATGACGACCTGATCTTCAGAGAAGCCAGACGATGGAACATAGATTCCGAAACGCGTTGCCATAATATATAAAGGAAGTCACACGACGGAAATACGAAGGTAGATATATTTCTGATGTGTAGGTATCTAATTAATCTGCCTGTGATTTTTACGGGGGCTTACTAGTTTCCATAGGCGTAACCAGGACGACCGTATGGCAGGGGGGGTTACAACTACCAGGGGGGGGGGGGGGTATTTTTTTAACCCTAGAACCGGCAGATCCCCGGCTACGACAACACATTTGTAACGCCTGATTGTATCGAATATTTGACCTACTAAAAATCTTCCAATCTCAAAACAACAAACACCTTTGGGAAGCAGGGAAGGTAATATGTCAAACTTTAATTTTTGTATTTACAATTTCTTTCTAAAACGTATATTTACATACGTAATCATCGTTTTAGTTTTGATTTTTCTAAAAGCAAATGTCACGCGAATGAAATACGCCGAAATTACCGTTAATTTCCAGTTTCTATGTCCCTCCCTACAGACCGCCCACTATTTTTTCTGAGTTATATCTATATACTGATGGATGCATCACACTTTCCCCTAACTATCGTTTTGTAGACCCCTGCAATTGGTCAGTTTTTCAAGCAATAAACAGCCTTACTAATTACACATGATATATCTGTGTGATAGAAGTCTATTTTTATACATATTTTTAAACGTATGTGTAGAGAATGCTTCAAGCTAACACAATTCCTGTGAACCAAATATGTTTTGGTCGAAAGGTTTCTTGTCTATGAGCGTGGGAATGAGAGCGTTTTGACGTTCTCAAACCAATGCTGTAATTTCAAATTAACGGTTTTTTTTGGTATTTTTTAGGCGGAAAAATGCATTTAGGCAGACCTCTCGTTAGAGAAGGTATAGGTAGTACCATTTAGGATGGCTCGTGGTTTGCGCAGAAGCAGTAATGCCCTTCTCCCTCCAACACCAGCCTTTGTCGTTTTGTAAGAAAAGTACAGTCTGTGTCAAATCCATCGATTAGACGGCAGCCAAGCAATTTTTAGCATTGGACGCTCTTTCATTTACAAGTTTCTGCACAGTACTAGGATTATTTAAATAGGACAAATTTTATATATTTGTAATCTGCGTGATATGTTGCAACTAACAGTATAAATATCTTCCAGTTTGGTAAATTTTCGGAATTTATATAATAATAAATACTTCGATTTTTTAAATCGAGACATGAAAAAGTAGTAAAGCGTAAACTTTTTTAATTTTTAGGGTAGAAAGAAACTTCAAGCGGCAAAGTTGTAGAAAATTTGTTGATCTACATATTTTATTTCAAACATTTTTCAGTCAGATGTTTGGTTTGTCCACAAATCGCTTGCAAATAAGCGTAACCAATATTATCAGGTGTCGCGTTGCTCCCACGGTCCCACCGGACGTATAGGCCTAAGTTAGTGCTTTTCAGCAATGTCTAGTTATCTAACAATGTCTTGTCTGTATATCATAGCCTCGTTGCTGTATACTGTATAAATGACCTTGTATAATAAATATAATAGTATAGTATAAGGTATAATTTAAAATATGAAATATATGTTTGTTGTGCTTACTTACAGTACGGTACTTAAAAAAACACACACTCAGAAAAGCCAATTCAAATCGAATTATTTAGTCCCCAACCGCTTCGAAAACATTCTACACAACAAGTTTCATAATCAAGAAAGTATTTTTTCATCACTCCGTACCGAAAGTAGCTACTTTCGATGTCAGCTGGTAGCAACGAAAACGATCGTTTCCCAAGCTCTAATTTAGAGCAAGGGAAAAACGATCAGCTGATTTTCCCTTGCTCTAAATTTGTTTTCCCTTGCTCTCAATTAGTTTTCCATTTGCCCGCTACGCGCTCTGACGTCGCTTTGCCGTTTATTCTTACAATTTATATCAGCTGCATAATAGTTTATATAGTTTATAATAGTTTGCATTTTACTGAGGTTTCTTCTTCAGCATTGTGTGTATTTTTGCGTCGTGATGAAAAGTACCGTTCATAACTTGTACCGAAAGTGATTTTCCGGCACTTGCTCCAATTATTCCCGTACTCGGCTTCGCCTCGTACGTGAAACACAATTTCACATGCTCGGCTTCGCCTCACACGTGAAATTCGATATTCCTGTGTTCGGCTCCGCCTCACACATGAAACTTGGGCGCGCACCGGAAAGTGCCACTTTCGGTACTAGTAATGAAATATACTATTAAATTAGTGGAAATTACTACTCTGTAATAAATAAATACATTGCCTGTCACAGTTCTTTTTTAATTTGAATGACGAACATACAGAGCACGCGGTGCGACTGTGTAGACCTACAAACGTAGGTATACTGTTGCGTTTGTTTAAAAGACATTTTTGAACAAACCGAACGTTTGACTGAAAAATGTTTGAAATAAAAAATGTAGATCAACTAATTTTCTACAACTTTGCCGCTGGAAGTTTCTTTCTACCCTAAAAATAAAAAAAGTTTACGCTTTATTACTTTTTCTAGTCCCGATTTCAAAAATCGAATTATTTCTTATTGTATAAATTCCAAACATTTATCATACTACAACATATTTATACTGTTAGATTCAGCGTATCACGTAGATTACAAATATATAAGGTTTATTCCATTTCAATAACCCGTGTACTTTGCAGAGAGTTGTAAGTGGAAGCACGCCCAATGCTGGATGGAATCTGCTTTGCGGAGTTCTGACCGCCAGTGTGGTCAAGATAACATAACTAGGGTTGACTGTACAAAGTCCCACCTTAACTTAGGAGGGGAAGTGTGGTGGGATAGGTTCTCTGTCTCACTCGCACTACCCGCCCTACGCGCCATCCTAAATGATTTTATCTATACTGTGGGACTCATTCCAGAACAAGTCTGGCAATACCCACTAAAAGACCGCCCTCTCCAGAAGTAAGGAAGTCACTCTGGTTCCGAACACAGGCACAAGAGTGTATACGCCATTAATTACCTTTCCTGAGGCGGCATAAATACAACACTCCAGTGCCATGCATAACGGACAGAGACACTCCGCATGCACTTCACTGGGGGAAGCGTCAGCAGCATCTAGGGGCCATTCCCTAATGGCTGCAAGCAGCAATCTGAAGGGTCGGCTCTAGTAAAACAGAAAGCAACCTGCGACTCCCTATAGCGGCGGTAGGTTACACGAACATTGCTCAGCCTAAATCCTTTTAAAACCCGCAATTGTTCAAATAGCGTTTAAAAAAAATACCAAACTCTTTTGGAAGAAATTCTTCATGCGAATGGCTTGGTAGTTTTTCGCTATAATTAATAGTGACGACATAAAAAAATATTAAAAATCAATGTTTTAAATTGTTAATAAATATTAAACAAAATATTTTTTTTCATTTTGAAAAAGCCATTTGCATGCATATTGACCATAGCTTTAAAATGACATATCGTTTATAATTTTCCGCTCAAAAATAAAGGAAAAATTTGGATTTTAATTTAAGATTGGTGTTACGGAGTGTCAGCCAACATGGCCGACAGCTAGAGCCGACCCTTAAATATAAAATGAAGGCAAACAGGTTAGTGTCAATCTTGAATGGAGTCGCAGCGTGAAGAAACCTATGGTTTAATTTTTGTATTTACAATTTCTTTCTAAAACGAATGTTTACATACGTAATCGTCGTTTTAGTTTTGAATTTTCTAAAAGCAAATGTCACGTGAATGAAATACACCGAAATGACCGTTAATTTCCAGTTTCTATGTCCCTCCCTACAGCCCGCCCAGTATTTTTTCTGAGTTATATCTATATACTGATGGATGCATCACACTTTCCCCTATCTAAAACTGCCATTAAATCAAAAATCGGACAAATAGTTCTAAAGTTGTGAGGCCTTTTGTAGACTCTTGCAATTGGTCAGTTTCCAACCAATAAACAGCCTTACTAATTACACGTGATATCTGTGTCTATTTTTAGACATATTTTGATATGTATGTGTAGAGAATGCTTCAAGCTAAGATTTCCTGTGAACCAAATATGTTTTTCTCGAAAGGTTTGTTGTCTATGAGCGTGGGAATGAAAGCATTTGACGTTCTCCCATTTCAAATTAACGGTTATTCCCCACACAGCTTCATATCTGACCGTTGTATACCAAGCATGAGAGGGATGTTTCTATATTTCTCCTCGCTTTTGTTAGTCAATAATTCTAAGTCAAACACTTTTATGAAAAGATAATTTACAAGTATACAGTTCAATTCTTTGATTTTGTTATAATAATATCTCATTTTTGGGCAAAGTATATATTCCTAAATTACGTTTCAAACTTGGCATAGTTTTGATAGCAGTCTTGTAGTAGGGACATAAAAACTGGTGTTTTCAAAATAAGAAATTTGAAATTGATAAATATTTTTATACGGTTCTATCTAGAACTAAATTACAAATTTTTTTACATTTTATGGAAAAAATTTAAAAAAATGTTTACTACTTTTTATGTAGACCTAAAGTTGAACTTTTACTTTCGTAACTGAACATTTTTTGTTTCTTGAGCTAATAACTTTGTAAATTTTACATCTGTCATTTTTTTACTAGCATATATAAATTCTTTGAACCTTTCTCTACAAAAAAGCTCTGGAACACTTTCGGATTATGGTTCATTTACTATTTTTGGCGAATTTTTGAAAAAATGCTTGCAATCGCAAAAAAATCAATTTTCGTTAACATTGCCGGTTTTAGGGTTAAATTAAGATGCAAAATAACACTTTTTAGGCTTCCCAAAAGTACTTTAAAACGATATATTTATGTATCATTTTCCACTTCTAATTGTGATTCAGGCCTACTTCAGAATAATTTAGAATAGCAACCATGACTCATCTCCCGCCAAATATTTCCGTGCGCTGCCTCTAACCTCATAGGTTTGGAACACACGGCGTTTTTTTTTTTTGAAGACTGCGGATTAGTTACCGTCCCCGCTCATAAAAAGCCTCATTGGATTCAATAAACTGAAGTGTCTAGTTCATTAATCACGAAATGTGTTATGTAATATAGTATTTCTTTTAATGTTTTATTGATATGAAAAGAGATCAACTCTCACTTTATTTTAAGGAAAAAAATATACTTAGGAACATGTTTCAATTATTTAAGAACGTCGGTTTCGTCATTTGACGAACTGCACATGCGGCTGAAGGATAGTATTCTACGAAAAAAAATACTAAAATAAGAAAAATTGGCATGCATTTGGTCACATTCGCCACTGTTTCGGCGGAGACGATGGAAATCCATCGATTATAATTGCAGCGAGCGGCTGCACAGCTAACGTCAGTAGAGTCGGCAATGATATAGCGTAAAATGGAGTGGGGGTAGGTCATTGATCTTGGGCCACGCCCCCTTTTTTTGGGTGTTTTTTTTTAGGTTTTTAGTTCCTAACCTAAACCACGCCCACTTTTTTGGGGGTCCTAACCTAAGCCCATTTTTGGGGATTTTGGATTTTGGGTTTTTTTTGGGGGTCCTAACCTAACCTAATTTGGATTTTTTATTTTTAAGATTTTTGATTTTTGGGAATTTTTGAAGATTTTGGGGAATTTTGTATTTTTAAAGATTTTTGATTTTGGGCCGCCATCTTTTTTTTGGCAGCCATCTTGTTTTGTAAAAATTAATATTAAATTAAATTTCATTATTTGCTTTGAAAAAAGTTTGTGTGTCTCCGAGAGTCGAACCGGGTATCACCATGACCCGAGTCCACAACGTTAGCGGTTAGGCTACGTCGACTCTGTTAAGAAGGAACTATCTTGTGAAATATATATGTTTAACATCCGTCATCAACCTTGTATCAGATACAAGGTGTTATAGTGTCGTTGGGATATAGTATAAATTGCATTATAACAACCCGAACATTACCGATCGTTCCCGAGTAAATCCGAATCGGACTTAGTCAAAATTAAGAGCTTTAAATGTTATAGTACCCTTGTAATATAGTATAAATTGCATTATATAATCCCGAACATTACCGATCGTTCCCGAGTAAATCCGAATCGGACTTAGTCAAAATTAAGACACGCAAACCGGTATTTTCCGAACGTAAGGCTCCCCCGCAACTCCCGAAAGCTGTACTTAGGCGAAATAAAACTTAGGCTAACCATAGGCGCTGCCGCAACCCCTTGTAATATATTTCTACCGGTCTTACCCAAACCAAAACGCCGGGCTAAACCGAGCTTAGGCTTCGCTGTACCCTGAATTATTTCTATAAAATGTGTTATAATGTACGGAAAACCAAGCTAACCCAAACGTAAGGCTCAGCCCGAGTTCAAGCCGAACTTAGTCGAACTAAAATTTTGGCTAACATTAGGCTCGGCCGTAACCCATGAGTATGATATACGTAATTACATAACCGACCAAAATGTAACGTAATGTTTCTAAAAAAGTAAAACAAGTTGTATTCGGTCTAACTCAACCCCCGGGGTCACTCCTCCCCAAATTTTGCAACAAAATTTCGAAAAAACGGAAATGTTAATGTTTTTAACGGAGGCTTAGGGGCAAACGAATTCTAATCTATATTTCATACACGCAGGCAGCTATTCAGCGCCTTCGTGTGTAGACAGATTCCTCAAATAGATGGTTGAAATCATATAAAGTGCGCGTTAGCACGCAGTGAATCAAGTGCGCGTTAGCAAGCAGCGGATTTTATTATTTGCGTGTTAGCTCGCAATTGGTACTGTTGGATGTACAAGGAGGCAGCTATTCAACGCCTTCGTGTGTAGACAGATTCCCCGCAACGGTTATTAATGTAAAATTTGCTCAACTCAACGTAAGGCTCTGCCGCATCCCATGCGTAAGATATAACTGTTTCTACCGGTCTTTTCCGAACGTAAGGCTCTGCCGCAACTCTTACAAACCGTAATTAACCGAAATAAAACTTTACCTAACTTAATCATAGGCTCTGCCTCTCCCTTGTGTATAATATACGTAATTACATAACCAAACGTAACCGATTCCGCCTGTATTACTTAACGTTAAAACTTTCTATAAACCACCTTTAAAATTTGTTTCACTATAAATTCTCCATATGTTTGTCGGTAGACACGGCAGCTTAGTAACACAAACACGGTTTTAGCTTTTACATTAAAATTACTAATAATTACTCTATGTTGTGTACCGTTTAATCGATTGGCTATTAATAACATGTCTCTGATTCATAACGCGTTTCTTTTTACTCGATACTTTACCACTTATACGACCTTAGGCTCTGCCGCAACCTTGATTTCCATCAAAACTTTCGATAGTGATTTTATGTTCTAAATTATTTATTACCACGATTATACTTAAAGCTTTTCCCCGAATTTTGTAGTGTACCAGCATTCTGAACTTTAACTGACTAACAGTTCTGTACATTGTTATAAACTCGACACCCCAGCTAGATGCTGACTAGACATTCCAATAGTTAGCAAATGTAATGTAAATCTTTTCACAAATTTGGTGCCCCTGACCTATCCGGTCTTACCCGAACTAAAAACTTAGGCTTCGCTGTAATCTTGAAATATAACTGTTTATACCATACAAACCCCCGCATAGATTGTACTTTGAGGTTATGTTACAACTTCAATTATTATTATAATTACATACCCGAACGTAATCTCCCGAATCCAGCCGAACAACACTTAGCCGAACTAAAAATTTGGCTAACCTAACCTTAGGCTCTGCCACACCCTTGTGTATGATATACGTAATTACATAACCAAACTTAAGATGTAGACTAACACATTCCAAACGAATCAGCAAAAATGTATGTTAGCATGTGTAACAATGCCGAGTCGGCAGAATTGTATCCGTTGTACTGTCTAATGAATTCGCTGATTCTCTACCAGAACGCGCTACCATCGAACGGGTTAATATTTCTAAAACTCTCTACCAGAATGCGCTACCGTCGAAACCTTGTAAATATAAATTACATTTAAATAATGTTTTTTTTAATTATTTCCCCATATTTACCATGACTGCTATTAATTGCCAGTTTTCAATACACAATGTTGTGCAATAGCCTCTAACACCATTGTACTAAAATCTCGTTACACAGTGTTAACCCAGGAGTCAAGGCGGTCACTGACCCCTAGACATGTACAAAATCCATGTCACTCTTTTCCAAACACTTTTTTTTCTTGTTCACATTAAAATGACAATTTGATAACAGTTACAGTAGTAAAGAAATGATTATAGGAATGACTCATTGAAACAACTTTGTTACACAAATACAGTTTATTATTAATAATTCCCTCTCATTACAACACTAATATTTTAAAGTATTTACAGTAATAACGGCTATTAGAATACAATATAAATTGGATATAAATAAAAATACAATGTTTTGGCCATTCGCCCCGCCAATAATTTCGGTGTTTACAGTCCGTGTTGTTCTTTTAACTTAAGAAGCGAATCGTAATAATATTTAGCACTGTTTAAGGCACACTTACTGTCGTATTGAATGTGCTGAGGTAATATACAATCAAACTCCGTACAGTGCGAGTATCTTTCCATCTCTGGTAATTCTTCCACGTGTGGCAGAAGCTTCCTCAAAAACTGAGCTTTTTCCAACCCTTTTGTGAAAATTATGGAAAACGGTTTGCAAAGCGTGCGTATCACGTCTTCGTCATAAGGAACTTCACCTTCTTCCCAGCCGATATGATGATAGTTTTTTTGTAACCAAAGGGCTGTCCCCCGAGCGCCACAATTCAGTTGATCAAATGTATAAGGCGGCTTGAAAACAACGACACTGGAGAAATGCTAGCCGACTATAGCAAATTCTTTGACTATAAACGTATAGTTGTTATCCTGGTAACCGTGAAACTCAACTACTGCCTGCATGTTTTTTGAACAACTTAACCTCTTCGTACAATCTGTCCACTTCGGGGAGTGTGCTGGAAACGAGTTCGTCTGTGGTCAGGCACTTAATGATGTATTCGCGCAAATCCTCCTCGTAATAAAATAATTCTTTAATACGAAGGTTTATCAGAGGTATGGTGTCTTTAAACAGCCCCCACTCCGACAAGTTCAAGTTTAAAAAATGCTGACCGTCATTGAATGTAACATAACGTTTTCCAAACACCGTTGTTACTCGAATATTCCCAACACTTAGGGTAAAACCGTGCGTAGCCTTTCCTTCAAGAGCAGAAGTTATGTCCAAAAGTAATATTTCGTTAAACACTTCGTCTGTAAAGAAAACAAAATTTTTACCCGGCTGAATCAACAACCCTAGGCTATAACCCGTATGCTGGAATAGCCCTGTTGCTGCGATTTTTGTGCACTCGGGATTTAGGAAATGTACTGATTTTAAGAAAATAGCCAACGATGTGTTAGGTAGACTCCCTACGACCATCCTCTCTGGCTCCATCATAATGACTGAAAGTTTACCTAAAATTGCAAGCTTGGTTTACTACTGACCTATAGCGAATGGGGGTATCGCTAATGTCGGTGAATATAAACGGTGTATAAATTCTGGAAATTTTTTGTGTTTCACTGATTAAAAATTAGAAAGCAGAACTACAAGCGCGTCCTTATTATGCTTTATCTTTTCGTTTGGTGCTTGTACAATATTTGTAATTGCCCGCTTTAGCTCGTCTTTGAATGACGCAAAGTTCAGTCGTTTTAATTTGGCTCCTTAGGAATTGTGACAGCATAGTTGTCCATAATGCCCAGGCTAAATTACCTATACGCTTATAATTACCGTCATAGTATTCGCCCATAATAATAATATTTTTTTAAATTAATGTATTGTTTATGACCCACGTTTTTAGTTCATTCAATTGTAGCAAATTTTCGGCATCTTCGTACTCTAAACCATTGGACATACCTACAATACGTTTACTATTAACATTAAACAACCCACCTGCCTGTTGGTGCATGCAATTATTTAAAAGATAATTCAATGTAACGACATCTGTCGTTTTAATAGGGTCACTGGCATTACCAACTCTTTTACCGCGGAAATTCCAAGTCCCCGTGACGTCAATACTTATTACTCTCTTGACCACATAATACTTGTTAACAATGTCACAAACAACATTAAAAATAGAGTTTCAGCCTGCATCAAAAGCTTCCTCATTGTTTTTAACGAGAAAGTTAGCTCTAGCGTATTTTAACATTAACCGCATCCTCGACCAGCTTTTGTGATCCAATTTCGCATAAACGACGTTTACCAAACAAAAAACAACCATTAAGTTTAACGGGTATTAAAGACTCTAGATATTAATTAGTTACTTGGATTGGTCAGTCGGACTACCTAACCCGCTTATTGGATTACCTTTGGCATTGTACTTTTTAATAGTTTCGTTAAAAGTTAGACTACTTTTCTCTAAAGTTTCCAGGTTGACAGCATCATTTCCAGAAAAAGGATTGCCTAGATTACGTAATAGCTTGCACTTTATATCGTAGTCCCCAAGTTTGTCTGGAACAAAACATATTTTCCACCAACACAAGAAACAAAGATGCACCAGAAATGCAATGGAGGGCCGTACAACATTATGAGCAACGAAAACGTATACATCTCACTAGAAGACACTTCAATCAACAAAACGAACAGAGGACACATCCATTAAATTAAAAATAATAAGCCCAAAATCAATTTCTAGTAGAATCATACAATTACACTAACAGAACGATCCAATCCTACAGTAATGAGAGCGGAAGAGAGTGCCCAGGGGCCAACGAAAACACGAATTACATTCTTAATATGAACACGGCAGACCAAGCACTTAGGGTTTTTACATTAAAATTATTAATAATTACTTTATGTTGCGTTTCTTTTTACTCGATAATTTACCGCTTCTACGATGTTAACAGTAAAAGAAACATTTATAGAAAATACTTCTTACAGCCCGATGTAGACTTACACATCAGTCACTAATCAGCAAAAAGTTATGTTAATGCGTATAAGATTGCTGAGTTGGCAGAATTGCACATCGGAGTACTGCCTATTGCATTCGCTGATTCTCTAACAGAAAACGTGACCGTCGGACAAGCAAATATTTATAAATTCTCTACCAGAAAGCGCTACGTTCGAAACCTTGTAAATATAATGTTATGTACGAATGCAAAAAATAAATTACATTTGCATTCTGTTTGTTTTTTTAATTTCCATTAGGCTATGACGACACTTCTGCTTTTGTAGCGTAGTTTGGAGCTATACATGCTCAGGCTTCGCTGTACCCTGAATTATATTTAAAACAAGGCGACTTGAGTAACCCCCTCCCCCAAAATTTTGCCTCGAAAATACTCCGGGCGAACTTTACCTTAGGCTTCGCTGTTAAGGTGTTAAAATTTGAATACCTACATAAAATATGATATATTTCCAAGTATAACCCCGAGCTTAACCGATCTTACGCGATCTTATGCCAACGGTGAGTACTTCCACCGTATTATGATGTATATCCTGGACTTGACGCTCGCACGGTGATATTTCTTTACCAGAACGCGCTGATGTCGGACGGGGATAGTTAAAACATTCTCTACTAGAATACGTTGCCGTCGAACACACAGAGTCCCGGATTGTTGGAGGGGGGTTAGGGAATGACTTCATATTTAATCGTACACACTTTGCACTTTTAAAATTGTATAGTACTAAGAAGAAGTTTTTTTTCATAGGAGTTGTAATGAAAGACGACAAAATGTTAAATACAATTTATTATTCACACTTTATTCTCAAACAACTACAATTATTATTTTTTCCTTACTGCTGTTGCGGGAAGTACTTCGATTTCCACTTTTGATCTTTTAATACGTCTAACTCGTTATTCGAATTGTCATCAAAGGATTCGTTCTTGGCGTTTTCGCACTTTAATTTTTTAACCGTCTTTAGGCGCAATCTTTCGGCTGCTTCGCGCAGCCAACAACAACCATTCCTTGCTTCTCTATGTTCGAAATTGTCGATTATGTAGAATATAGTATTCATCTCACCTCTAAAATGGACCGTACGTTTCGAATTTGACATTTCGATGAGTTGTATTCTATCGTCTAAATCACTGACTACGAACTTACCCCGAACTTATCAGAATGAAATTGTTATCCAAGTCGTCCTTACTGCTGTTGCTATAAGTGTTCCTAGTTAAAAACATAGAGAGAACAGCTAGGCTTATAGTGTGTACATTGCCGTGATCTATTGCAGACTTAGAACATTGCTGACCTAATCTATTCCACCTAACCTATCTATCGTAACGTATGAGAACTTAACCTAACCTACCGGCAACCTAATATAGCCTAACCAACCTGAGAACCTAACTTATCCTTACCTAAATTAACCTAACTTAACCTACAATGCTATGAACGACTCCAAATTTCTAGGGGCCGATTAGAAGCTGCGATGAAAACCCCCTCAAGTTAGAACAAAGTGCATTGGTTGTGAATGGACTGTTTTTTCAAGAAACATCAATGTGTAAAAAAGTAAAGAAGGCCTAAAATGTAATATCCAGAGAAATGTAAAATAAAGCATGTCCATAAAACTTTTTAAGTGTTTATTTAGCCATAGGTAACCATTTGCAAAATCGAACTAATTTTTATGTAAAACAACTGGGAACATAACCTAACCTAACAAATTACCAACCAAAATGTATCCAACATAACCTATCGATAACATCATCTTATTGAACCTGTTGATTTAGAGGACGATAACGACAAAAACAACGACGACAAAGACAACGACGAAAACGACGACAAAAATGATGACGACGACGACGACGACTTGACGACAAAGGCAACGATGACCACGACAAAAACAACGATGAAAACGACGAAGGCGTTAACGATGACCACGACAACGACGACAAAAACGACGACGACGACGACTTGACGACAAAGACAACGACGAAAACGACGATGAAGTTAACGATGACCACGACAGCGACGACAAAAACGACGACGACGACGACGACTTGACGACAAAGACTACGACGAAAATGACGACGATGTTAACGATGACCACGACAACGACAACCGCGCCGCTAAGAGTACGTAACGGAGACGATACGAGAACGCGACGAGAACGGAAGAGAGACCGTTCAATTCAGCAACGCATCTCAGATGTAGTCCCATAAGAGCCCAACATAGCCTAGCCTTGTGTTAACTACATAATCGCCGACGTTGACGAGACCTATGCCTATGTTCTTAACTAACCTAAAATATGCTACTTCCATGTGTTGCAACAACAAATAACCTAGAAAACCATTAACTAGTTGTTAACTAATATAACCTAAATAGGGTGCATTACGTAATAGTGATGGACTAAGTCGTCAACTAACCATAGACGCAATTTAAAACTATGAGGTCGGTTGCTACCCAAAAAGGGTTATTAGAATGAAAACAATTCATAAGTTAAATAATCATGTAATTTATTTTGTACATTATATTTAGAACTGACACAAGACTATTCAGGACCATACAAAATAACACGAAAAGTTACACCAGTCAACTACGAGTTAGAAATGTACAGATACGGACGATTAAAATCAGGCATAGTGCATGTGGCACGGCTGAAAAAATATAATGCGAACATCTCAAACTAAAAAACATTAAAAAAAATGTGTAATATAGTTACAAATTGATAAGTGTTAGCTGAAAAATAAATATTTACCTCTGCATTCTTATGTTAAACCAAAAAAATATCACCCGATTCTTAGGTTAAACCAAAAAAACTTCACCCGATTCTTAGGTTAAACCAAAAAATTTGTACTCTGTTTTAATAGTTGTCTAACAAGGCTAGGCAACTGCTGTCTAGCATTAAAACAGAGTAAAAATTAATCCCCCAAACTAAAACTAGCTCTCCTAATATAAAGAACATTAACAATTTTATAAACAAAATTTCTGCTTTTCACTAATTATATCCAATAAGGCCTATTTTTCTCCTTTATTGGCTTGGCTAAAAGAAATCATATTGTGTGTTTATCACTGCAATAATAAATACCAGAAAATAAATAAATAATGAAAAAATAAAATAAATGTTTACGTCTATTTAACCATTGTAATACCTATAATTAGACCAGCTATACAAATAAAAGTCCAAACAATAGGCCTCTACTGCAGATTGACCGCTGATATGCCAACGGGCTGATCTGGCCCTCGAGGACTCGTACGCTCCGCGCCGCACCACTTCCCTTTGCCAGGCCGATTAAGTCAACTGTCTGCACTTAACATTTATAAAACTTATATCAATATAAAGATTGCAAAATACCCTAAAAGTTTTATTTGAGTCATTTTTTCATAACTTGTCTCATATTAATAAAAAATAGCTAAACATGTAATTATTGTAATAGAAAAGTTAAAATTTTAACATTAATTTTAAAAATACACGGTAAATAATTGTTTTATAGCTTAAACGCAAAGAACATTTTTGATAGAGAATATTATAAGGATTACAATAACGAAATAAAAATTACTCTATCGCTTTTTATCTCAAAATAAAAAATCTTTCAAAAGTGGACTTTAAGGGGGAGTAGGGGGGGAAGCAAGAGGGGGAGGGGCGGGGACTTTTGTGTAAATACTCCTCTTATACTATTGTAACATCTGACAAAATTTCAGCTTTTCACTAATTACTTCCCACTAAGGCCTATTTTTTCCCTTTATTGACTGGGCTAATAAGTAGAAGTGTCAGTGCCCAATTCAACCAAAGATAATGTCAGAAACATGTTGATAATTTATTTTATGTTAAGCTTAACATTTGCTTAGGTGTTGAAAACAAGTTAGGTATTTTAATATAAACAAAGTTCGAAATATTTTTCAATGGGGGGTTTATAACCCCCAAAACCCTTCCCCCCCTGGTTACGCCTATGCTAGTTTCTATGTAACTAGTAGTTCTGTGAACAGTGAACCTAGCTCGTTGAAATAACAAATGTGGTTTTGAGCTTAGGTTAAAAATAGTGTGCCAGTGAGGAAGTAAGCAAGAGGTTTGCTAGTGAAACATTACTTTGCAATTCCCGCGATTCCGGGGTTTCTAGTTCTCGTTTTTTTCTTTTCTTGAGCTTTAACTGCTAAAGATTTTCTTTTAGAGGCATTGTGTTTCATTTAGGTTAATAATGCGTAAGGTAGCTAAAAATATCGCGTTATTGAGGGGAAACATAGAATTAAATATTTACATGCTTAAATAACTAAAACTTAACAATGCATTTAAGTTCCATATAATATTCCAATACTGAAAACAAACGCTGTCCAACGGTCATTTTTTGTATGTTCTTTATCGCCGCGAGGTTTCATTTGTTTCCTCTTATTTTGTAATTCAAGTAAAGCTAAGTCAACTACTTTTATGAAATAATAATTTATAAGTATACAGTTCAATTCTTTGATGTATTCCATACACTTTCTTATAATATTATGTCATTTTTGGGCAAAGGATATATTCCTAAATTACTATTCAAAATAGGCCTAGTTTTGTTAGCAGTCTTTTAGTAGGAACATAGAAACTGGTGTTTTCATAATAAGAAATTTGAAATTGATTAATATTTTTATACAGTCCTATTTAGAACTAAATTACGAAACTTTTGTACATTTATGAAAAAAATTACAAAAATTTGTACTTCTTTTTATGTAAGCCTAAAGTTGAACTTTTTCCTTTCGTTACTGAACATGCTTATTTCTTAAGCTAATAACTTTGTTAATTTTACTTCAATCATTTTTTTACTGGCATATATGAATTCTTTGAACCTTTATCTACAAAAAAGCTAGGAAATACTTTTGAATTGGTTTAGAATAACGTATAAAAACATGGTTAAATACAAAAACTTGGACGATTTTTAACAAATTTGAAGTTTATGGCCATTTTGTGAGCTTACCGTTAGAGATACGGAAAACAATCAAGCATACAATTTTGTTGAAAATCAAATTTGATACTAGCAAAATGTTATTAGTTTTTATATTCGACTTACGGTTAAGCCACAAACTGGCTTTGGAAAAAAGCTTACACTGAGAGAAACGGTGCGGCCGCCATTTTTATTTTATTTAAGGGGTTAAAAATGAAAATGGATAAAACCGTATATATACATGGCGCGGCCTAGGAATAAGGAAAATTCATGAAAATAATCATCAAAATCGGTCAAGGCGTTTGGCTGTAATCGTGAGACAGACACACAGACGAAATGCCGAACGGTCGAGTTAAAACGGAGACCTCGATTCGATCGGTCAATTAGATATTACGTGATGTAAATAAGCTTCGTCAAAAACATCTAAGATGAAAATTGAAAAAATTGTGCTTAGCTAATGGAAAACGTAGAGCGACTTTCTACGGCTGTGACCACACAAAAAAATCAGGAGCTTGCAACTTAGAAAAATACTACAAATAGTTTATTACTGTAAATATTGGAAAGGTCATATACATTTGCATTAGTCTGATACCCGTGTAACGAACATAAGTTGGAAAAATATTTAAGTTGGAATAAGTTAAAATACTTTTTACTTGGTATATTTTTGGAACTCTATGTTTCAGCTGATACAATCAGTCTGGCCTATATGGCTTATCTCTGCATCGTCCCACACTTCAGTCGTAGCATAATATGCATTTCCTGTGAAACTTTCAGACTAAATCTTAATTGATTAACTCTGAACTTGAAGTTGTTAACGTAGCCAGAAAAGTATTTTTGAGGGGGATTTATGGATTAAAAACTTTATATTTAGTATCTAGTTTTAATTGATTCAATACAAAGTCTAAGATTTATTATATGTCTTATTATATTTGAATGATAAATAGATTAATTACGAACAGAACTTAAGATACGTGAGCAGTTTATTTTTAACCCAATACATTTCTCTCACCTGTTACTTCAGTTGCGTCCAGATGATTACTGCAAAGGATGCTACTCTAGCTGCGGCTGCTTTTTGCCCCCAAAATTTGTAAGGGTTCAAAATCTGGGGTTGGTGAGAGGAATGGGGTTATTTGAGAAATTTTTGATGAGTGGGATGTCTGGGAAGGGGTCATCCTACGGTAACAAAAAATAAAAGATAGGCCTAGTTGTATTTCAACTTTAGGTTTATAGAGAAGGGAGTATAGTTTACGAAACGCAATAAAGAAAACGTTGTTTGACGGATGGGGTTAGTTTCGCATTAGTTTAGTTGAAATATTTCTAGTTCATATGTTTACTTTTAAATCAGGACTGACGATTCTTTCCCGTCAAGATTGTGTACATTATTTAATTAATATTACTTTTGAATAAACTGTTTTAAAATATTTCGAAGAATGTTTCCTTAACCAAAGAATATTAGTTTCCTTGTTCAACTTTAAAAAGTGTTTTGAAATTGACAACAGTTCACTTACAATGTTGAATTCACATAATATATATATTTAAATTATTATTCATAATACAAAGATAGTTGTATTTCAACTTTAGGTTTATAGAGGAGTAATAAAGGTTTATTACGAAATGTAATAAAGGAAAAGATGTTTAATGGGTGATCTTGGGTAAGGATTAAAAAAGGTGGGGGTGGGATTTATTTTTAGTCATGGATCTATTTGCGTTAAAAGATAGAGTTGATGTTAGCTTTAGGTTTATAGGGGAGAGGGTAACCTTAGGTAAGGTTTAAAAAAACGTGGGGATGGGATTTATTTTTAATCAAAGTTTTTGGAAGGTTGAGATGAATGTTTGGGGTGAGGGGTGACCTGGGAATGATTGGGTTTTGGGTGGCATTTCTGGGGAGTGATCCGGGAATAAAGGGGTGGTGGGTGGAATTTTTGGGGGGGAGGGATGAATTTTTGGGCCTGGAGCTGGAAAAAGAGGGTGGTAGGAGGGTTTTGAAGGGGGGCCCGGGGTGGTGAGGGGAATTTTCTGGCCTGGGGCAAGAACAAAGGGGTGGTAGGTGGAAGCCGGTGGGTGGAATTTTAGGGCCGGGGCGGAAAAAGGGGGGGGTAGGAGGAATTTTTGGGGGTGGAGGGAGGAATTTTTGGGGCAAAGTTTGGGCTTGGGGGTGACCTTTGGATCCACCTGGTGTAAAACCGGCCTATCTCTCTACTGCCAGTGCTCAATTCGACCAAAGATAATGTCAGCAATATATTGATAATTTATTGTAGCTTGCCATTTGCATAGGTGTTGAAATAGTTACTCTTAAGAGCGTATTTTAATGTAAACAAAGTGCGAAATATTTTTTACAATGAGGGGGGGTTATGACCCCCAAACCCCCCCCCCTCTGGTTACGCCTATGTGCACAATGATGTAAAATATGTTTCTTTATCCTCTGTTGTGTTGTCTATTTTATAATTTAATTTGCATTTTTTAAGCCTAGTATTTATTTTTGACTTGTGTTCATCTTCACAACTTTTTTTAAGACGGAGTGAATCATCTAGTTCATCCTACACACCACAGGGAACCTTTGACAGCAAGGACATAAATAAGATAACAACTATTCCTTTCCAAAGAACCTCTCTTTCCCTATACATTTCTATCAGTTCAGTTATTTTTAGCATTTTCTAATTCTAGCACGTGACCATTCAACACCCTCATTATTTATTGTAAACATAAAACCTACAACAACTGCACCTGACCTTTTTTTGCCTTTACCTACACAAACACACGTTAATGGGCTTGGCCTTGACTACAACTGGAGTGATGACGCGCTGTCTGGCACGCGAAGGCGGAGTGGGGAAAGTTGTCAACTTGTTGCCAACAAGTTGCTCGTCTTTTAGCGTCCGTCAACACATTTTGTTGTCAACTTTCTTTGATCTTTACCGACAACCGACGGGAAACGAAATTTTTGTTGTCAACATCCAAAAGTTGTCAACTTGTTCATCAACTTGTTGGCAACATGTTGACAACTCCGGTGTAAACGCGGCTTAAAACGTGACATAATAACTCAACTTTCGACCCTCTCTACAGTTCTTTTTCTGAGTTAAACCTATATACCGTTGGATCTGTCACAATTTCCTCTAAATAATGTTGCCAGCCAATCAAAAATCCGTCAAAAACATCTATAGATATGGGGGCGTTTTATAGCCCCTTGCAATAAATTGGTCAGTTTTCCAACCAATACACACGTAATACTGTTACACATGATATGGGTGTGATCCATGTCTATATTTAGAAAATAATGTTTTGATATGGCTTTATAGAGAAAGCTTCAAGTTAAGATTTCGTGTTTCGTGTGAACCAAATATGTTTTGCTAGATATGTTTGTTGTGTAGAACCGTGGGAAACTCAGTGTTTTGACGGTCTCAAACCAAGATTCAAATTCAAACCCAACGGACATTTGTAACATGTGATGAACAGCAGTTGAAGCGCGCTTCGTTGTATTGCAAGCAAGGATGAGAGGTTTCCTCACTTTTGTTATTCAAGTAAAGATAATTCAAACACTTTTGTGAAATAGGAATTTACAAGCATACAGTTCTTTTCTTTGATTTATTCTCTACACTTTGTTATAATAATATTTCATTTTTGGGCAAAGCATATAGACCTATTAGTAAATTACGTTTCAAACTTGGCATAGTTTTGTTGGGAGCCTTGTAGTAGGAACATAAAACTGGTGTTTTCAAAATAATAAATTTGAAATTGGTAAATATTTTTATACATTTTTATTTAGAACTAAATTACGAAACTTTTTTACATTTATGAAAAAAATTACAAAAAATGTTTACTACTTTTTATGTAGGCCTAAAGTTGAACTTTTTCATTTCGTTAACTTTTTTTGTTTCTTGAGCAAATAACTTTGTAAACTTTACATCTATAAATTTTTTACTGGCATGTATAAATTCTTTGAACCTTTCTCTACACCAAAGCTATGGAACACTTTTAGATTGGTGTTCATTTACTATTTTTGGCGAATTTTTTGAAAAATGCTTGCACAGGTCAAAAAATTTATTTTTGTTAACATTGCCGGTTCTAGTGTTAAAATAATTACATCACGTAGCTGACCTGCTGACGCGAGTTGAGCGAATTTCCAAAATTAAGTTTATATGTTTTAGGGCTGCAATGACTATTTGGGAAATTGGTCTGCTCACGAAGGCGCTGAATATGCCCGCGTGTACGAAATGGATGCCCCACGTGGATTTGAACCGGGTACTTTTATGGTTTTTTACGTTTTGATAAATGTTTTAGGGTCCAGGCGGGTTATAAGGTCGTGTAAAAAAAAATCAAAAAGGTGCAGAATAATCTTCTATATAATTTTTTTTAATAAAACCCCGACAATTTTAATTCTAGTAAGAAAATCTCAAAAAAATTGTTATTTCCGTTTGTTAGATTTTTGGCTGATGATGAACTCGCCTGAGTGACTTAGAAAACCAATGTGTGTACCAAATTTGGACCAAATCGGACGTAAAATGCGGCCGTTAGAGTGTGAATACACATATACATATACATTTTTAATTACACTCCAAAACGTGTACTGGGGATCATGATCGGGGCTAATTGACCACTCCCGACCTTAGGTCTCACCAACAGCTCATATTTCATATGGAAATTCGCTAGAAAGTCAACGTAAACTTCGACCATTCTTCGGTGCAAATAATTCATAAAGTCTTCAGTATCGATGGATTAACATTAATGCCAACCCAGTCAATCTTACTGCCGGTGGAGATTCGTAGGCCTATATAGGGTTATAGACTTTTCATTGAAGGCTAATAATGACCATCTGTGGGAAGAAATGAGAAAAAAGCTAAACTTGTGTGTAAAACTCACTAATAGGTACCTCTCCGCTCCTTCCCTTTGTGCTAGCCTCCCCCCCCCCCCTTAAGTTAATTTTTCCAGCCTTTAACCGTTTCCTTCATATCTTTCGTTATTAACAATCCAAATACCTAATTTCTATGGGCCATTTTTTCATTAAGTGATTGACAAAAAAAGGTATTTTTTTTTAGTGCCAACACTTTAGCTATTGCTAGGAAACACGTTGGTTGTCTATGTCGCTCGAACGAGTTTTTAGATTATTCTATCTAAAGTATCCGGTTCAAATACATGTGGGAATTTTACCGTGGGGGCATCTTCTTATCGTGGCCGACGGCTGAGTTTGTACGATGCGAGCGAAGCGAAGCAGTACATAACCCGAGGCCGGAAGGTCAAGACGCAAACTAGCAAAGCAAGTTTTCCGCGAGTGGAACGAAGGTACGCGTGAGTCGAAGCTGGAGGCTTGGGTGAAAACAAATTCTACTAATATATTTCGTACACAAATGCACCAATTCAGCGTCTTCGTGAATAGATAAATTTTCCAAATATTTGGTTGAAACCCTAAAACATATAGGCTTAATTTTGGAAATTCACTTAACTCACGTCAGCAGTTCAGCTGCGAGGTCTAATTATTTTAAAGTCGGAGGGAAAATGTTGGAGTGAAAAATGTCTTTTAATATGTTTCCTATAACTTTCCCGCAGAAAGTTTTTCACAGCTAACTTTTTTATTTTACAATCAAATGGTTTAATAAAGATATTTATCTAGTTTTTTTAAAGAATAGTATTACAAATATACAAATACAATGATGCTACAAACTAATCAAACTATATAATTTAATTAATATTAAACAGGTGCCAGTCCATGCTTTTAGACTTAAAAGTAAACAAACTCTTATTTAAGAAATAATTGTTTGAGTAAATGTATTACTCTTACATAGAGGCAGACAAGCAAGACTACAGATGGATGGTTTATAGCGTATTAGGATAAAAATAACAGCGTTCCAATAACCTATAACCAGAATAACTTAATACAAGTTAGTAACATATCTCTTCTTAAGGTTACTCCCCCGCAAGTCCAAGTTGAAGAAGAAGACACCTATGTTTTCAGTTCACCGCTTTTAAATTTCTGGACAAAAATACTTTAACTACAGTGTAGTAAGTCTACTATTACATGTTATTGCTCCTACTTGTTCACTGCTATACATTTTAAATATGTTAACTTTAGAAAACATTAAACTTTGATTCTAAAGAAAAATTCAAAGTTGCATTTATTTATTCTTTTATTTCAGATATTTCAAGCCTCTTTGTTTTCCGCATTAAATATATTTATTTAAAATGACATTAACATCTACTTTTTTAGAATGTACATATTCAATTTTTTAAATATATATATATTTTGTACCTTATAACAAACTTATTAAGCCTACAAAAAAAAAATCCTGCAGCCGCCCCTGGCTAGAAGTGCAATTTGTTTGTAGCAGAGCTATATACAGTTCACCCCACCTTAACCTCCATTTTATTTCTGCCATCACGACCACGTGTGTTAACACTAAAATTAACAATTTCCGGATAACATAGATATCAATAAACGGTACGAGGAACTGGCACATACTTTCTCACAAACACATTTAAATTACTAAACAGATTCACTGTGACTTGTAGGGTGGGGTAGGAGAGTTTTTTTTTATTAAAGTTGGAGATTAACTAATAAATATTATTATTATTATCTAGAGAGAAAACTATTCGATCAATTTCGAAAAAAATTTGCACCAAACACGTCAATTAGGTCTTTATAGATGCACGTAAAAAGGTTTTGAATTTTTTTTTAAAACAACCCGCTTTATAACCAAAAAACCCCCAAAAATCAGTTATTATTATTATTATTAGCTAAACGAGAATTT
>JAGFPH010003091.1:11997-32263 GCA_018207615.1 Philaenus spumarius | reverse complement strand
GGGTTTTTGTATATGGTAGGGCACATTAAAGGCTACAAATAAGCCAAGTTTTATCAAAATCGTTAGAGCCGTTTTTTTATAAAAAAATAATAACTGATTTTTTGGGGGTTTTTTGGCCAAAAAGGGGGTTGTTTTTCAAAATTGTTCAAAACCCTTTTTCGTGCATCTATTCAGGCGTACTGAACATGTCTGGTGCAAATTTGGTTGAAATCATCGAATAGTTTTCTCTCTAGCTTTGTATACATACAGACATACATACATACAGACATACAGACATACAGACATACAGACAGACATTTTGTAAAAAACCACTTTTTTGGACTCAGGGGGTCCCAAAACGGATATTTCCACAAAAATCTCAACATCGATTTTTTGCGATCACTATATTTTCTCTATAGCCTACTATAGTATAGTGAGAAAGTAAAATTATAACCAATACACTCTAAATAATTTACTAGGCTACATCCAAAAGAAAAAACTAAATACATTAATTTGTAGAAAAATTATTTGTTGAAACTCAATCAAAATTAAACATTTACAATTAAGAATTAGGCAATTAGGCCTAACGTCGCCAGTACCAAAATATCGTGCAAAGGGGTCCGTTGTATGAAATATCTTCTATTAAAGAAGAAAACTTATTTAAACAAACAAGAATACATAAGGTTTCCAGAGAAATCAATATTTTGAGCGAATGCATTATTTAGTAGGCCTACTTATAATAAGGTAGACAAATCCCGTAATCCAACGAAGTAAGTCAGACAATGCCACGCCTCAACCTCTGATTGGTTGAATATTTCGCGGATTTTTGTATTCAAAAGTATAAATACTCTTAAAAATCTGTTCCGTGAAGACAAAGAATTATTCCCAATTTAATAATAGTAAGTAAGTAGTTAATAATACATATTATTAATAATAAAACATTTTTATTAAATATTTAAAAAAAGAAGGAAATTAAAATCAATGTAAATTTAGAAAGTTAAAGCTGTCTTAATTTTAAGTAAAAAATGACAACTTCAGTACAACTTGGCCATATAGCTCAACTATATATATTATATAGCTCTCCAGCTACAAGTGTAAACGCGGCTTTAGTAATAGTTAGAAATAAAACCTTTTCCTCTAGAGTAGATTTTAATGTTAATACCGTTTGCAAACATCTCAATGGAAAGAAAGTTTGGCTAACATAATTACAATTTTTTAATATCCTTTTATATATTATCAAGCCTACTCATATTGATAAGATTGTCAAATAAAATTTCAATACCAACAAGATGAAAAGATGGAACACTTTTTCCAGACTTTGGCTCGTGTTTTTTTTTTGTAGATAATAAAAAATTTAAAAAATGTGACGTTTTTATCACGCACGTCACGTTTCTGTCACGCTAGAAAGCTCAAAAGCTTTTCAACTCTCCTCATATCAATAAAATAACGAAGATTTTGGCACCACCAGAAGTTTTCCATGACGCATGACGTCTGTAAGTGCATATAATATCGTTTCTACAGACAGACAGACACACGGACACAAATTTTACTTTCTCACTGTACTATATTAGGAGAAAAAGTAGCCTATAGTGATCGCAAAAAAAAAATTATGTTGAGATTTTTGTGGAAATATCCGTTTTGGGATCCCCTGAGTTCAAAAAAGTGGTTTTTATAAAAAGTGTGTCTGTATGTATACAAAGCTAGAGAGAAAACTATTCTATCGATTTTGCACCAAACATGTCAATTAGGCCTGTATAAATGCACGAAAAAAAGTTTTGAAATTTTTTGAGAAACAACCCCCTTTTTGACCACCTCCCCAAAATCAGTTATTATTTGTTTCATAAAAAAAACGTCTCTAACGATTTTGATAAAATTTGGCTTATTTGTACCCTACCATAGGCAAAAAACAGCATCTTTTTAAACATTCTCCTTTAGCTTGTAATAATAATAAAAATAATAATAATAACTGATTTTTGGATAGTTTTTGGCCAAAAAGGGGGTTGTTTTTCAAAATGTTTCAAATGTTTTTTCGTGCATCTATACAGACCTAATTGACGTGTTTGGTGCAAATTTGTTCGAAATTGATCGAATAGTCTCTCTAGCTAATAATAATACTTATTAACTGTTAATCAGAACTTTAATATCACTTTAATACCCGACCTATAGTTATGAATTGAAGTCACAGTGAATCTGTTTAATAATTTAAATTTGTTTGTGAGAAAGTACTGTATGTGCCAGTTTCATTGTCATTGTTGAATCGTGTTTAGCGACCTTGAAAACGTCGAGTCATAAAAAGTGGGGGTAAAGTTTTTAGAATTTTCGCAAGATTTCAATAGTCTACTTCGGCATTTTAATGTGAGCCGAAGTAATTTAGCATAACTTTTGTTGAACTTTCTGTTATGAATTGTAAGCACATTACGGTAATTAAAACAGTAAAGTTATTAAAATTAAAACCCATTGGGATTATATGTGTAGATTAGGCTACTGAATTGTGTGCTGCATCATAACAAGTAGTTTTGCGTTTTGCATTAAATAATAAAACACAAATCATTATTGCAGACTGCAAAAATAATATGATCAGAAGGTAGGCTACATCAAATTTAAATACCTACTCTTAAAATCTACAAATATTCTAGGCCTACTACTTTACTAGCCTAGATAATTTTATCAACAGAATGCAATATGTACCGTTTAATTATTTTAACCTTGTTTAACCCTTCTTTATAATATTGTCTTAGTAATGTAGGTCAATTCACAAATTAATTAATAAACTACGGTAGGCGGTGAGTGAATAGGCTGTTAGACTAATATTAATTACAGTACCGTACTAAATTATTTGGAATTTTAGGCATTTAATCAAATTCTTAAATCGTATATGTTTTGTATTTTACAGTATTTATTTAGGTAATAAATAATAAACTAATTCGTTTTAAGCAGGGAAATTACGAACTAACTGACATTCTCATCTAAAAGGTTAACAACCCTACAACCTACTATCAGCGCCAGAGTTATTAAACTTACATTGTAGATTCTGAACTAACTAGAAATTCTGTGGATCATTGACAAATGTACTCGTTATAAATATAAACTAAATGACAAAGGTTGAAGAGCACCGTGGCGACAATTCACAATGATTTGTGGTTCGGGGTTTCATTCAATCATTATAAAACTTAGTGGGTAATTAGTACTCGTTAAACTATCGCATAATAAAAAGTGTTAAGATTCACTAATAAATATGAATTAACATTAATAAATTCAAATTGCGATACTAAGAAACTCTAAAATTGAATTTATAAAAAGGACTCACTTGCGCGATGCCCGAATTAATGGTGCAATCGATATAACACATATTGTATCAAGACCATCTACGATGTATTGTAGATGGTCTTGTATTGTATAGAGTGTTGTTCCACGTAAGTTCTAATACATTCTCAGAGCGGAGACAGCAGGAACACTTGACGTTGCATTTCAGGATTCCAGTCAGGTGTTCAGCACTCCAGCTGCGCTGCCAGCAGTTGTCAGTTGTCAGTTGACACTTGACAGTGTTTGGGTGTAGATGTGATTTTGTTTGATTTTCTTCATGTTTATTGTTTAGTTTGTGTTAGTACTTACACGAGGCCAAGTGCAAGAACTGGAGGTTGGTGCTCTCGGTTTACAGTGTACCAGTCAAGATTTGGTTGCAGTTATTTATTGATGGTGGCTATTTTCGAACAATATATTTAATTTTAGTGAGTTGTGTTCATAAATAAAATAACAGGTGAGATAAAAAATTACGGAAGTAGCTCTTTGTACTCTATGCTGCTTAACGCGATTTGTTTAGTTTAACCTAAAACTACGATTATTTTGCTAACATTTGGTTCGTGTTATTAGAATTAGTTAATTCTTATCTTTTTTTAGCAATGAAGGGCAAGTTATGAAAGTTATGAATGAAAACTGCGAAACTGTGTTAGATTTATTAATAAAAGATGTTTATTTTTACTTAAAACAAGAAATATGCCTATATTGTGTTAAACTATATTTATGATTTCTCGAATAATAACTGGAATGCCTGACTCTATCGATCTTTGTGCTACAGTTTACATTAGGACACATCACCGGGCGCAACTTTACTATTCGACTCTAGGCTAACCTAGAGCTAACAGAAATGCAAAAATAATAATTAAAAAAATACCTAAAAGGTTCTAACCTAACCTATTTAGTCACAGTATGTTTACCTGTATTTAACATTTAACAGTAGAATGTAAAACAACGTCGTTGTCTGCAAAAATATTAGGTTAGAGTCAAATAGTAAAGTTACGCCCATCACCGTTTTGCATTAAAAAAATAGCGTGAGATTATTTTTATCTTACAGTTTTTGGCATAAATTTACCTACTATTCGACCCTCGGCTGATATTTTTGCAGACGAAGACCTTGCTTTACATTCTATTGTTAAATGTTAAATACAGCACATACTGTGACTAAAGACTTAAGTCAGAACTTTAGGCTACCGCATTTAAAAAAAATTATTCTTTCATTTCTGTTGCCTTAGGTCAGCCGAGAGTTGAATAGTAAATTTGCACCCAGTTTCCAGTCACAGTATGTTTACCAGTATTCAAAATACTATAGCAAAATGGGCATAACTTTACTATTCGACTCTATGCTCATATGTTTACTGTAAATATAGATATGTTTGCAGACGACGAAGATTAGCCTAACTGTAAATATACGAATAAACATAAAAAATGAATGTTTGAAGTTATTATTTTTCGTATGTAAAGCGTATAGGCCTAGGCTACTACTATTCGATCCTAGCCTAATATTTTTACAGACGACGACGTTGTTTTACATTCTACTGTTAAATGTTGAATAGGCCTACACTTAAACATACTGTGACTAAGTACGGTAGGCCTACTATAGGTTAGAACCTTTTAGGTTTTTTTTTATTATTCTTGAAGTGAGTTTAAGTTAAAAGTGTAGGCTATTATTTTATTTTATGAAGTGATGTTAAGCCGTAGGAATAGCGGAAACCGGCTATCGTATTTATTTATTTTTGCATTCACAATCTGATGTTCCATGTCTAACATAGGCTTATGTCTAATATTTTCTTAATAACTTATAATTAGAGTTTAAGTTTAAAGTGTTTTATTTTCTATTTATAATTAATAATTAGGCCTACAATACATTTTGTTAAAGTTATGTTCGGTTTTCATATATTTCAGACGTTTAGAAATTGAATTGAACATTACTACGACATATTAGAACATTCGCTGCTTATACGTTGGCACCACTGCAGCAATATGGTGTAGAGTCCAATAGCCTAGTAAAGTTGCACCGCAAAATGTACTTAGGTTGGCAGCACTACTCCGTTTAGTAAAATAAAGGTCGTTAGTCCTAAAGTAAATTTACACCGATCTTGGCATGCTAATTTTGTAATGTATTCTTTAACACTTTGAACCCTGAGCCCGAGTATATTTCGGGCCAAGTTCGCGGCGCCAGCTACCGAAGCTCGATTATACCTCGGGTCACTCTATTTAATTCTATGAACTCAGCTTAGTCGGCATATATTTGGGTTTATGCATTCTCATCATGTTTATTAGTAGTTGTTTTAGTTCGTATGTCTTTGACCTTTGGAATTTTTCTAACATTGGCCAACAAAAATATTATTTAAATATCAGATGGTGTCTGATCAGCTGTGTGAATTCTGCAATCGACGTTTGTCTGCTTATCGATGTAACTCGACGATGTGTATCTCCATTAGTTCTGATTGTGTTAGTAAGTTTTTTTGATTCATTAGTGGTTTTTTTATTGAGGCAAAGTTTATAGTTTGTAAGCGTTTTTTTAGTATTTGTAAAGTGTAAATAAAGTGTTTGTTGTAAACTAAAGGAAGACTAGGCTATGTAACTATTTAAAAAAAAAATTGTCATAATTTTTCATAATTTGTTAAAATTTTGTATTTTTAATAAACCTTTTAAGTATTTACATTTATTTAAAGCTTATTCTTTTGCCTTTAAAATTATATATATATATAATATGTTATACTTTTAAATAATGTAAGTAGGCCTAGGTCTAACCGCCTAACAGATTTTTTTTTTAAATACTAGGCCTACCAAAACCCCCAGGTAGCTACGCACAACAATGTGTTAAGGGTCCAGGGTTCAAAGTGTTAAAGTTAACATATTACAAGTTTTAGAAAGAATTTATTTTTGTATTTAACTTTTGGGCACAAGTTTACTATTCGACCCTAGGCTAACCTATGGCAACAGAAATGCAAGAATAATAAAAAAAAACCTAAAAGGTTCTAACCTATAGTATTTAGTCATAGTATGTTTACCTGTATTAAACATTTAACAGTAGAATGTAAAACAACGTTGTTGTCTGCAAAAATATTAAGCTATGGTCGAATAGTAAACTTACGCCAACTTTTGAGGTTAAACCTTGTTTTACAATTTTATAAGTAGGCCTAGGCCTAATAAGGGTAATAAACCTTTTCGTCATTTTAAGTAATAAATGTAGATCTTTACTTTTGTTAAACTTAAGAGCTTACACATTAATCACTAGTAGTATTGACTGTTTACTGGGTATATTCAGTCAAGAGCATCTTAAAGAAGTCCTGCTCTCTTTCAAAACACTGGCTGCTTGTCCATCAGAACCTCACAAAACACAGGCCTGTTTAACTAACAACGCCCCCCCGCCATCTTCCAAAACACTGGCCCTGTACACGGCCTCTTTATAGTGTACTGGGTAGAGATAACTAGGTTTCTCAAGTGTGTCTCGCTTCTGTCATCACTTACACAATATTTGATAGTTTTACCCAACCTTGTTACTATACTTATTCTGTGTTCTCGTCTTGGTACGGTACTTATAATTATAATCTTAACCTACTCTTTATTAATATATGATTCCTAACCCTACACTATTAATCCTAACAACACCCCTTCCGGAAGCTGGGGAAAGTCTCTGGAAGGTGTCCTTATCAGTACTACCCTAGTCAATATTATGTATCTTCAAATATCTTCGTTTTTTCTAAGTGAACAATTAAGCAATAACAACAATTATAGGTATCCTAATAATATTCCTAATATTAACAATAATAACACAACAATTTAATCCTAATATTCAATGTTGACTACGTGATGTTTATGAAATCGCCCTCTTCGTATGACATCCGCTCCTGTTGTTCCAAACATGTGTAGAGATCCTGTATGCCGCTATAGCACCTGGGTCGCCCTCTGCACATCTCCAATGGCATACTCACCACTTGCATACTCACACAATATTTGACAGTTTTACCCAACCTTGTTCTATATTCTGTGTTCTCGTTTTGGGACTTATAAATCTTAAACTACTCTTTATCATACCGGTATATGATTATTATATGATTCCTAACCCTACACTATTAATTCTAACACCTTCATATTACAGAGCGTAAATGCTGAATATTAAAAAATAAGTTTAACTTCATGGTCTTACTTATTCGTTAGTTAACTGATTTAGATGGTAGTACAATTGGCTTTTAGCAGGTACTTTTAGCAATTCTTTAAGGTACGAACTGCTGGAGGCTACCTCTACTCTTGTAACTTACACTGATTTGTGCACTTCTGTAAAATATCAACACTTTATTCAGTGGACATAAACATTGCACACAAACACATACTTTCGTTAATGGTTAATTTTAATTCAACATAAATAGAAATTTAGTGTAATATCAGTTTTTGAATTTTCTTCATATGAGGAGTTTTATTTTCAAATTCTTTGCCATTTCATCAAGGACTTGATGAAAGGTAGGCAAATGGATAATCAGGGCAAGGCTGTTGAGCCGTTCATTCTGGGAGTTTCTAAAGTAATTTTTTATTATTTTTAAAGATGACCACCTCACAAGTTGAAAGCTAACAATTTCAAAAGATAACTAATGTTTGCACAAAAGTTCACTTGATACTCAATCTAGAATTGCCATAATCTTGTGAGGTCTTTTTTCTTTTACAATGTTTTCCTATTTATGACATCACAAGATGTACTCAGTTTCAATCGCTGCTTCTGATAGTTTTCGCTCATAAAACATTTGAAGGGATTTAATCTTCTTAACTAACCTGAGCTGGATTATTATTTTGGGAAGTATAATATCAAACGCTTCCAATACACTTTTATTTTTACCATATCTTTCATCAAGTCCTTGGATGAAAGTGTCTGGACAAGGTAAAAACATTGATCTACAATAAAATTCTTCAGGGGTATTGTAAGGTATGTTATTTCCCTTGTTTGTTTAGTTGCTTGACCCGAACTTCAATTTTTGAACTAAAAATTTCTTCCATTATTTGTTCTGCTTTTTGCATCATTTGTAGATGCTAGACGACTACTGATGCGACAAGCCACGGGAAAGCCCGAGACGGGTCGAGGAAGAACTCTCCCGAGTGAGGAAGGCCGAGGTCTCCTGAACCGGGCGTCTTGCTCTATATTGTAATGCAATTTACCGGATAGGACAGTATTAGTATTACGATAAATAGTTTGGTTCAATTCATTTTAATCTTACAGAAACAAAAATATTTGCTTGTCTGATTTTTTAGGGGATGGGGTTCCAGACTGGTCCACTTAACTGGCAGGCTTATACTTTAAGGGGGGGGTGTTTATACTTTGTCTGTATAATCATGTTGATTACGTTGGTATGCACTACGCATACATCTTTAACACCTGGTGTTTATACATTTACACCGATGAAATATATTTGTGTGATGGGGGAGCAAATAGTTCGTTTATTCGTTACTAAGGTTTAGCAGGCATTATTGTAAACAGATTGGGCAACCATAATGATTACGGTTTCAGACTTACAATCTGTGGTTATATTATTTATGGAACAATTTTATTAAGATATCTTAATGAAATAAATATTGTTCATTGTAAAATTTATTTTGTGTTTAGGCCTACTACATTTTATTTTTTTGAATTCCTGTATTTTATATTTTTTATGTGCCCGAGTCGCACTCCCCTTGACCTGCCGCGTCTGCCTATTTACATCTCTGGCTGGGTATTTTGGTATGTCAGTGAGTACATAAATATATAAGTTATGTGTTATTTCCTAGTTCAAATCTATAACTTATAAATATTAAACTTAGCCTACTGTACAAACATTCAAATCAACATTTTAGTGCAATCTAAACTTTTCAGAATAACAAGTATCACCAATTATTGTAATCGTTAAAACAATATTGTGATTAACACCTAGGTGTTTAACAAGGTTAATAATAAAATTAACTTTTTTAGAAAACCCAATAGAATTAATATTGAAAATTATGTCAAACGTTAAATCACTGCCTTGTGAAACAGTCCAATGAAGTCTTGTTTATAGCTGTTAATAGAGATTATTACGTATTAGCAATTAAGCCAACTGTTTAAGTTCAATAGAATTAAATGATGTTCAAGAGATAAAATTATGTTAATTGCCTGTCATTATTTTAAGTTGTGAGTCTGTACTTTTCTAATGTTGAAACTAATGTGACACATTATTTAAAAAAATAATGTTATCTGAAAAATAATTTCTTCGTGAATTTCCCATTACTTTCTTTTGTCTAAAACCATTCGGTAGTACTTGAGAATATCAAGCAGATTGCTAGCAATCTGAATTTTCCTTGGCATTTCGAAAGATGTAGAACTCATAGAGTGTGGTGCTGGCAGCTGTAATGCAAATTTTGAAATCATTGGTAGCTAAATCAATAGGAAAAATTCACAATTAACAGTAAAAACAAGTAGTAAACTCACAAACATGTGAATAAAACAAACATGGGGAGCAACCAAAAATGTCTAATAACAAATTTAAAATGTACACCCTTAAACCCTTATATTTTGTATTTCTCACAGAAATGGTTTACGCTATAAATCAAAAACCCTTTTAAGGCAGTTTTAAATATTATACCGTTTAAAGTTTGATTTTGATCAGTGATTTTGTTCCTATATAATAAAAGAGCTAATTCTCAAGTAGGCCTAATTTAAATTTGTGTATTTAGAACCAAAAATATCAACGCATTTCGTACTTTATCAGAATGGAATTATCCAAAAGTTTGTAAGTTTGTTCTATTTATTTACTACAACATATAAAAAGTTTTCTAAATATAAACAGGCTTGGTAATTGCATGATTTTTAGTACCTGAAATGCATTAGGGAATTAATCTTTTCAGTGTAATTCTAATTGCTTTTTTCCGGATTTCAAAAATCTTTCCGTATTCTGCATTGAAAAATTCCCCCATAACTGCAGAGAGCAATTCCAAAACAATACACTTGAAATTGGTTTTAACGGCCTCGGCTAATGCGTCAACCCGGACATAGCGTCATTATTTTTAGGTACAGCCAAATCGTTATCTTTTATATTATTATAAACCAATGTTTCAGCATCAATAACTATTTTAACCACTCTGTTGCAACATCATAAATCTACAAAATATCAATGCCAAACTTAGAACTTAGTTTTTTCAGAACTCAAAAAATGTTAGAATTACCCCTTTCCTTTGATGTCAGGCCGAATTTTTTCCCCCTCTTCAAAACAAACTGCAAAATAAACAACTACGTATTTTTTTCCACATGTAAAATGTAACTGTGGTGGGTCCCATTAAAGACAGTAGAGGAGGTTCCATTACAAGTTACACTGCTAACTCTCCCACCCTTCCTAAGGAATAATTCCCATGCTATGCAGTTGTGTGCTGTGTTTCGCTAAACCCATGACCTTGCTGGGGAAGAGTTCGGACAATACAAAAGTGCAGAGAGACTCAATCATATAGCCTGGGAAGACATTTACGTAGTTGTTGTGATCAGACAGTTGCCCCCCCCCCCCCCCGTCACAGCAGGCCCGTTTTACACCCTGCCAGCGCCCTAGGCACAACGAAGAGTAGCGCCCCTTTTCATACCCCTGCCAGCTGATTACCCCCCCCCACCAGCCCTACCATAACGCCTATACCCCGTAAATTTAGATTTAGTCTGAAATGCCAGTTTTGGTTCGGAAGGGACTTTAGACTTAATGTTCCTTAACTCTCCTTTACAAATTATCCTGATTTTTTTCGAGAGCGTTCCCATTATCTACCACCTATGGATCCGCCGTGTCCCGGACTGGCAACCGGTAGCCGTGAGGTATCTACTGGCCTCCGGTGGGAATGAGTGTAACATACTTCACGGTATCACGAACTACACCCACCCTCCCTTCTTTATATTTGAAGTATTTACAGTATTCGTTTAATCACATTTTGACATATTTTTGGATTATTTTTGGTTTGTTGGCTTACCTTTTGTAACTTAAGGTTACAAGATTAAAAAATATCTTAAGTATAATGTGTTAAAAAAAATGAGGTTCGGTAAAAATTTCAAAAATAAAAAAAATGTTCAAATCAAAAATAAAATGCTATATGTGGATTATTCAACAATCATTAATACCTCTCCTTCACCTCTTTCATTATTCACCTTATCACCAGAAGTCGTCGCTCATAAAATACCTCAAATCATTTAAAACACCTCTTAGGCCTATTGCCTTACTTCAATAATAAAAATCATCATTTACCTAAACTCACCACATCATATGTCTCCCCTAACTCCAACGTAGAATTGCACCTTATGCTCCACCTTATTTTAGTTCACCTTACTTTCAAAACCTTAATATCACCTTCACTTAACTCACATAATAATAATAAAAAAAATAGTAATCGTAGTACGTATAATAATAATAATCCACATATAACTTCATTTATGCTCTATTAGCATCTATATATCCATAATTATCATTTACTGTAAAATATTTATTAAATTAATTTAATTTCCTCAGGGGTGGAAACCTGGCTGTTAAAGTACAAGCTAGTTGGATGTTCGTGGCTGAATAAAGAAATTCAAGACATTGTGGCAACAACTATTTGTTTACTCAAACATAATTAGAAAATGAATATTTACAACAACAAAAAATATCAACGTCATAAAACAATTATACAAACAAATCAATTAACTATTTACAAATTATACAAAGTTTTGTCAGCCCTAGCTTGCAAATAAATGACGCAATAAGTGAAAAGTTTAAGTTAAGCTATTACTCAATTTTTTATAAGTTTTCAAAAATGCAGACTTTTAAACTTAAATAATGGCCATATCTACTCACGATACCTGTTGTTATTGTATTTTTACCTAGGATTTCACTGACTCTACTCGATATAGTCACTTCACTTGTATTTTACTAACGCGTTCGTCCGACCACATGGCAACTTTTTCACAAGTCCACTTTTTAAAGAATGTATACGGAAATTTTTACTTCCTAAGTTTTCACAAACTCTTAAACACCTCTATTCCACATTAACACAACATTCATTGCGATTTTTTGAAAAATTACTACATTTTTTGACAAATTCTCCACCACCTGCAATTAGCTTGCATAGAGTTAGCTACGCCATCTTGACTTCTCTCTCTCCTCTCTTCTCTTCTCTTGCGTTGTTAAACATACTTCTCTCAGAACGCTCCGTGCAAATTCGCACGTAAGCCACACTGTGCTAGGCCTTCCGTATCTCGATGTATACACTGATGTTGTGACTTGTTATACATGCATTTATTATTTTTTCTTAAGTTGCTTTTGGACTGTCTCTGCCTAATTAAAGTGTTTATAGTCTTATTACTGCTTGTTTTCATTAACTGTTCACTTCAATCGTAATTATTTAAATGACTTCTTACATAGTTCTTACACGTTACATATGTTCATATATTAATATATTTTTTAAGTCTGCTTTTTATATTACCTACTTTTATAGTCTGCTTATATTTTTTTTATTTGTTTATTAAAAATGATTCTACTGTAATTATTTTGCGTCATTAAGGAATTTATATATATATAAAAATTATAAATGGTTATTATTATATATGTATTGCGTCATTTTATTTATTTAGACCAAACCTCTGTGCTTTTAGACACTATGGGAAACTGCTGATTTATTTTTCATCGTATAGCTTTTCTGTTACATGGCTGTTAGTGTTACACACTACAGTAGACTGACTACAGATTCATACAATAGCTTTTTTTCTGGTTTTCCGTGTTGAAAAGTCGTCAATAATGTTTTTGTAGTCTAATTTTAAAGTAATGTCATTTTTGGTGCACATCAATAATAAGCCATTAAGCTTTTCATCAACCATCGACGATCTAATTTCTGACTTCGCTCTTTTCAAAGCTGAAATGCTATGTTCAGCTGTGCAGTTCGTCACAGGTAAGGTTAGATATATCCTGAGAGCGACCTCCAAATTGGGGAAAGTGCTCTCTAATCTGTTTGATTTTATGTAGGCGTACATTTCTTTGATCTTAGAAAGGTTCTCCAAAATGTATTGTTTGAATTGGTTACATTCCTGGGCAAAGTCTTTCCGATCAATATCGTTCTTGTATACTTCTCCTAACAGTTCAGCTTCACAAGCCACCTCTTTGGAATTTTTCTTTTCTAGATTTTGTAAGATCTGAAATCTTGTGTCGAGATTTTTATAGGCCTTCCTTCTTATGTTGAGCTGCGAAGCTATGTTGTCAACAATGGCAACCAACACTCCAGTATGAAATCTTTCTCGAGGAGATGTTTCGTTCATGCTTCTGTCCTTCTTTTCATCGGGATTGGGCAATAACCTTCTTTTTCTTATTTAGTCGTATACAGCTTATTCTTTTTCTGCAAATTTCAATGCTTTGGACTCGAAATCATCAAATAAATCTCTCTTTTCACTCAAAAACGAGGATAATGTTTCAAGTTCTTTTGTAGCACCAAATAGGTCCAAATCTTACCAAAAAAGAGTCTTACTTGTTTTATCAACTCGTCCCAGATCACAGTTAATAACGTGGTTTGAAAATTTCCAAGTGTTTTTAGAATCCCAGCGGCTGTGAATTGTGTTGCTGGTGTCTGAGTATCGTCTTTATTTAGCTCTTCAAGAGCATCTTTTAATTCATGTTGACTTATTTTTAAAGCTCGAAGTGCGTCTGCCCTAGCAGACCATCTTGTGTCACTCAGGGGTTTTACCATTAGCTTTCTCTGATCTTTCTTTGATTTTCCTTCGTTACCCTTTTCAATATGACTTTTTAGGACGTTCCACCTGTAAGTGAATGCTGAGAAAAAAGCATACAGCCCTTGTACGAATGTAAAAAATATTGTGACTTCTTAGCGTGGTTGCTTAGCAACCAGTGGTGGTGGAAGGGGGCACAAGGCGGGCTGTGTGGCTGGCACACATGACACGTCAGGTTCAGCGCGGAGTGCCGGCGCCGGGTGCGGCTGTGATTTGGGTCAGATGTCGGCTTTCGGCAGTGGCGCAATAAATGATGCATGCAGATACAACCATGGCAATTTTTTTGTTTTTCCATTCTTTGCGCCCCTCCAAAAATGTCAATTGCCTAGCGCCCTAGGCACATGCCTACCGTGCCTATTCGGTAAAACGGGCCTGCCCCACAGTAATGTTGACATTTTAAAATTGTTTTGTGTTTTTAATACAGTAAGTTAATGCTTTAATACGTACTGTAATTTTAGTGTTTTTTAATACATATTACATGTATTTACTCATTAAAAACATTAACCAATGTTATCTAATTAATAATTGTAGGTGACCTCAGCTCCAATTAGCTCGAATTATCGTCACCCTACTGTACATTAAAAGAAAAGTACACTGTTTTTCTTTTGAATTAACGTCATGAACAATGTTGCCAATATTAGTAATACTGTATAGTTGTTTGTCTTTTCACTCAAGGTAACAAAAATACGATTTCCTGTCGTTGGTACATTTTTATAACGTCACTCGGATGTAGCGTCAACATTCGTTCCCTTCGTTGACCCTATAACCAAGTAAAAAATTTGTATTTTTAAGCGTTTTTTCAACTTTTCTTAGTGGAAAATGGTCTGATTGGGGTCTATAAAAAACTTTTTGTAGATTTCTTAATTCTCTACTACAAATGTTCCATTCGAAATATTGTGATCCATTCATAACATTTTCTAATATCAACGAAAAACCTAAAAAATCCCTAATTTAATGTTTTTTATGTTTATAAAAAATGGGCAATAAAATACAAATATTAAATTTATATATTACTACAAATACGAAATATTTATTTTATTTTACCTTTAATCAAACGTACAACAAACATTGTGGATAAATCAAAGTTGTCTTGTTGTAGAATCAAGATGGTGATTAAGAATATTTGCTGCCTTGGAGCTGGATATGTTGGAGGACCTACTTGCAGTGTGATTGCACTAAAGTGTCCTGACATTACAGTCACTGTGGTAGACATGAGTAAAGAACGTGTAGCACAGTGGAATTCTGACAAACTGCCTATATATGAGGTAAGATTTTAATATTGACAGTAATAGAATTATATTTATGATCTAGAGCAACCAGATATGCTTTTAAATAACAAGTACCGGGGGACCGATCCTTGCTCGGTGTTTGCTTGGGTGGTTAAAACAATACCTATAAAATAAACACATGTATAATTTAAAAAACAAATATTTTTTTATTTTGAACATTCTAACACTGTTAAACATATGTAATAAAACAAAATGTAAGGAAACATAAAAAAATTATTTTACGATACTCATTGCCTATGATAAAAATGTTAAGCAATCAAAATGTCATGGCAATGTTTAAGCTGGCAATCAAACAAACTTTGAATTTAATTGTAAGATACTGTTCTAGTATTGTTCAGCACTTCTGTCCATACAATATTACGGCTACAACGTGCATTTTCTGGAGGTAGATGTACTTTCAGTCCACTTTTACGCTTGACTCGTGAACATGCAACGTAGAGCATACCGTGCATGAACACTGGAGAAAGTAGATTCACCCCCACAAACTCCAGTGTTTGGCCTTGGGATTTGTGTATCGTCATTGCAAAAGCTGCTCGCACTGGAAACTGATGACGTTGCATCGTGCATCCTAGCTGTGACTTGCTGGAGTCGAGGGTAATCCTTGGAATGTGAACTTCGCGACCTGCCATTTCGCCGGTGATGATTTTGGCTTTGATTAGATTATTGCACATCTCAGTAACTATAAGCCTACATTCCTACACATTCCTTCGGACACATCCAAGTTACGCAGAAGCATAATTATAGAGTTGATCTTTAATTTGAGCTTGTGCGGAGGTAGATCGGCAATATTAATTGAGTTTAGAAACTCCGTAGTGAATTGAAGCGCTCCATCTGGCTGGTCCTTCACGGTATCAAAACTTGCATAAATCTTTTCTTCCCCTGGTAGCATGTCAATTATTTTATTGTTTATATTGTCTACATCCTTGTTGAGTGGTGCAAGAATAGCTCGTTTCGCCATAGCTTCATAGTCACCCATTGAAAAAAAACAAATCCCGTATACTTCTTCGATAAGGTTTCCATTCGAGACTACATCCTCTTGAAATTCGATTTCTCCCATTTCATTAGTCGGCAAGGTTCCATCTCCTAAATTAATTAAGAACTTTGCAAATTCTTCTTCTTCTCTGTCGAGGCGCATGTTTTGGTCCAGTGTAAATATTGTAAAATTCAGCCATAAGTTACTTCTCTTTATTGACAGGTCGAGTATTTCACTTTTATTCGCTCTGGTCTGGACGGGCAAGCACTGTCTGAAGTCGCCTCCTAGTACCATAATCTTTCCGCCAAACGGAACATTGTTTTGTTCGATTACTCGCAACAACTGGTCCATATTTTCTAACCCATATTTAGGCAGCATTGGTGCTTCATCTAGCACAAATACATCGATTGATGATAGCTCGTTTGCCTTTTCGGATCCTGGCTTTATGGATGAGATGGATTCGAAAGTAAGTGGTACTTGGAGACCGAATGTCTTGTGAGAAGTACGTCCTTCGGGAAGATTTATTGCTGTAATGCCTGTAAATGCCATGCACTTTACTGTCCTAAGTTTACCTCGAATGAGGTGATAAAGACAAATGTACACAAAGGTTTTGCCGGTACCACCAGGTCCATCAACAAAGAAGCACTTCGCAGTATGCTGTTGGTTGTCAAGTGCAAACATGATGGCATCGACAATTTCATGTTGCTTTTCATTCATACGTAGGTACATTCGTTCTCCAAGCGAAGTTGACTCATCGGCCTCAAATAACTACGGGTTTATAGGATTGTCGTACTGTTCGATGTCATCCATTCCAAATTGAGTAACCCAATATTTAAAATTTCGGCCTTCAGTCGCTTCGTTGTTCAACTTGTAGGCGATAATCCTGTATGCTTGATTAATTCCTTCTTCAATACAGTTAACTTTATTCCGAGCTTCGTGAATAAAGTCCTCAGCCAATTCGTACTTAAACATCTCCTATAGTCGTTTTGGGTCTTCTGGCGAGCCTAGAATCAAGATCTGTGCAAAAAGTGTACGCATTGCTCGAGGCATCTTGGAGGAAGCAGATTCTATAAGGCCTTCAATCCACTGTTGGTCGTCATAAGTGAGTCCTCTGGCCAAACATGCTTGCTTGTATGTTGCATGATGTACTCCATTCACAAAATATAGGTCATTGAAGCTTGTCGCGTTATGCACGTGAAATAGCAACATTCGCAGAAAATATAGCTCGGGTTGAGCGAAGAGGCAAACGGTGTGGATTCGGCCTATGCAATTTGAGCATCGCAAATGCTCTTGCCACTTGCTGTCTTTTCCAATACATCTGTAATGCTCGGGCATCTGCCAGTAATAATAGTAGTTTACTGGATCTCCTTGGCGTTCTTTCTCTTTCATCGACGCGTTGTGATGAAAGTACGCTTCAAGTGTCGAGCCCTTTTGATCAATATCAGTTAAATCTTCTTCGGGTTGAGCCATGTTGATAGGTCGGTAATGACCTTTCAAGTGGATGGCTAAGCGCTGGACAGAGTGGCTCTTCTTTTGTATTTCAAACCCAAATAGTCTCCAGCATGCTTCTGGGGGGGGAGATATATCTCGTTTCGACATAGGTTTCTGCTTCATTATACATGATCTGTTTACCGTTCTCGGTAATCTTTATTCTAGCACAATCGTGTCCCTTGTAAATGTACTTATAGAGATATTTCACCGCTCGGATGCTACCGACATATTCAACATTTATATGGCAGTTGTACTTCTTTAACATATATCCATTGTAGGGAGCGACATGGCGGTTATGTCTAGTCACTCTGCGCCCTTGACTGTCTTTGCGGTATACAGCTTGATCGTGCAAAAATTCCTCATTGTGTGGGTCCAATGTTGGGATGTATCGGCGTCGGTACTTGGGTTTTTTATCGTCCACGAGAGACGTAAACTCCTGGTGTTCCATCGGATAGCCAAAGCGACATTTATATCGTCCATTTTTTACGACCATGCATGGTGCCTTGTTGTTGTGTTCACCGCAAGGATTATGGGTCATCCATTTTAGAACTAATTGTCGGAGTTCTTCATCGTTTTCGGGAATTTCTGCACATATGATGTCGTCGATCTCCTCGGCACTTTGTATTTTATCGTCCCTTGCCATAATTAGTAAATGCATGTGCGGCAAACCACGCTTCTGAAACTCGATCGTATAGACATACGCAGTTGCCCTTCCAAGTATTTGCTTCTTCATAATGTCGTCAACAATATGTCCAAATTTTAGCTTGGCAATTCGTGCAACGAGGTCTGGACGGTCTTGTGCCAACTGCTGAACAATGTTTCCATTGCCTAATTCAATTTGCGCTGCTTGTCGGAGTTCTGGCCATTCTGGATTACATGTCACTGTTATGAAGTAGTCAGGTGATCCGTGCCTTCGCACAATAGCCATTGCATCTTCGAAGTGCTCTGTGTAAAAACGCGTAGATCCAGGAAATGAAGACGGAAGAATTACCTTTGCGCCAATAGTTGCATCCTGTTTAGCAGCCAAGTCATTGAGCATGCGAGACACCCCGGCATAAGATTCAGCCATGAGCTTCTTCTGGTTGTTTTTTATAAATAGGATTCTGTCACGCTCCACGCGTATGTAGGTGTCGACGACATACTGCTGAAAAAGACGGCCGCCAAAATGAAGTGCGTTAAAGGTCACGAGCCGTAAGTCTAGGTCAGTTCCTGCACAATCCACTGGAAGAGGCTTTGCATGATTTGGACGAAAAGCTAGACGGTGTTGAGCAAATTCTAATCGAGTCATACTCAGTCGGCTTGGATACGGCCTCTGCAGCAGTTGTCCAACAGACCATCCAAAATTCCCTTGTGGATAATAAAGTGGGTAGCTAAACGGCTCTGTGCGGCTGTCAGTGTTCTTAAGCGTGATAATATCCTTTCCTCTTTCTCTCACTACCATTTCGTTTTCTGGAAAGCTTTGGTCAGCATTTAGTGTGATGACAGCTGCTACCTCGTTAAACGTTGATGATGAGTTGAAACGTCTTGGGTCGTCACCTTCACGGGCTGTAATCAACATGTGCACTTTTGGAGGTACAATTCCGGAAGCAATTGACAGTTGGTTAGCTTCGTCGACTACTTCCCGCGTCATCATAAATCCTCGTACAAACGGGTTCTGGTCACGCATAATTTTTTCCAAAAGTTTAAGAAGATCCTGGTTTATTCCACCACTGATCGGATGGTTTGTTCGTTCTGCTACCGCTTCGTTTGCATCTAGAAAATACATTTGTCCATAGCGGGGCTGTTCGGTATTTCCGGCCGCATCTAGTGCAGGTTGGGCCGCAACATTCATCTTGTGGTATATAAGTCCGCAAGCCGTAAAGCTGTAGATTCCGCGATTGTTAAATGTTCTGTCATCAGCTACATTAAATGATGACAGAGCGAAACACGCATCAATATTACGGATTCTAGAGTGAAATTCTGAAGAAAGGGGATGTTGCCGAACAAACAGCAGTGCCAGTTCATTTGGGAAGGTTGTTGGTGTTTGTAATATTCGACCATGCAAACAGCAGTCACCGAATGAGTTGATGTTGGTTTGGTTTGTTACACGTTCTTCTGGGAAATGTAAGGCGCCATCATGAATACACTTAACGTTGAATGGCCCAAGACTTGAGTATACGACATCTGCTGTTGTTGCATTCTTGTAGGTTGGGAGATGGTTGGCTGCAGAAACTCGTCGAATTCGTGCATGACGACGGCGATCTTCTTCTCGGCGCCTGTTTTGTTGTTCTTCTATTTCATTATTACGGTGATTAAGAACTCGGAAGCGTTCTTGTTCGAGTCGACGATTCCTCTCTTCTTCACTTTCGTTCATCCGTCTGCATGAAGCTCGTAGAAGTTCTCCACCCAGACGACGATCCCTTTCTTCTTCTGTTTCGTTTATCCGTCTGCATGAAGATCGGAGACGTTCTTCAAGACGATGATCCCTTTCTTCTTCAGTTTCGTTGATCCGTCTGCATGAAGATCGGAGACGTTCTT